>PVKV010025348.1:0-11233 GCA_004027835.1 Alouatta palliata
AGTGCCAGATTTCAAAGGGAATGCTTCTAGTTTTTGCCCATTCAGTATGATATTGGCTGTTGGTTTGTCGTAAATAGCTTTTATCATTTTGAGATACGTTCCGTCAATACCTAGTTTATTGAGGGTTTTTAGCATAAAGGGCTGTTGGATTTTGTCAAAGGCCTTCTCTGCATCAATTGAGATTATCATGTGGTTTTTGCCTTTGGTTCTGTTTATGTGGTGGATTATATTTATAGATTTGCGTATGTTGAACCAGCCTTGCATCCCCGGGATGAAGCCTACTTGATCATGGTGGATAAGCTTTTTGATGTGCTGTTGCAATCGGTTTGCCAGTATTTTATTGAAGGTTTTTGCATCTATGTTCATCATGGATATTGGCCTGAAGTTTTCTTTTCTTGCTGAGTCTCTGCCGGGTTTTGGTATCAGGATGCCCACTCTTATCACTCCTATTCAGCGTAGTATTGAAAGTTCTGGCTAGGGCAATCAAGCAAGAAAAAGAAATAAAGCATATTCAAACAGGAAGGGAGGAATTCAAATTGTCTCTGCTTGCAAATGACATGACTGCATATTTAGAAAACCCCATCGTCTCAGCACAAAAACTCCTTAGGCATATAAGCAACTTCAGCAAACTCTCAGAAAACAAAATCAATGTGCAAAATTCACAAGCATTCCTATACACTAACAATAGACAAACAGAGAGCCAAGGCATGAGAGGACTCCCACTGATAACTGATACAAAAAGAATAAAATGCCTAGGAATACAACTTACAAGGGATGTGAAGGACCTGTTTAAAGAGAACTACAAACCACTGCTCAAGGAAATAAGAGATGACATAAACAAACGGAAAAACGTTTCATGCTCATGGAGAGGAAGCATCAGTATTGTGAAAATGACCATACTACCCAAAGTAATTTATATATTCAGGGCTATCCCCATCAAGCTACCACTGACTTTCTTCACAGAATTAGAAAAATCTACTTTAAATTTCAAATGAAACCAAAAAAGAGCCTGTATAACCAAGACAATCCTAGGCAAAAAGAACAAAGCAGGAGGCATCACACTCCCTAACTTCTAACTATACTTCAAGACTACAGTAACCAAAACAGCATGATACTGATACCAAAACATGTATATAGACCAATGGAACAGAACAGAGGCCTCAGAAATAACACCACACATCTACAATCATCTGATCTTTGAAAAACCTGACAGAAACAAACAATGAGAAAAGGACCCCCTATTTAATAAATGCTATTGAAAAACTGGCTAGCCATATGCAGAAAACTGAAACTGGACACCCTCCTTGCACTTTGTACAAAAATTTCCTCAAGATGTATGTAAAAACTTAAAGGTAAGATCTAAAACCACAAAAACTCTAGAAGAAAACCTAGGCAATCCCATTCAGGATATAGGCATGGGCAAAAACTTCATGACCAAAACAACAAAAGCAATGGCAACAAAAGCTAAAATTGACAAATGGGATCTAATTAAATTAAAGAGCTTCTGCATAGCAGAAGAAACTATCACCAGAGTGAACAGGCAACCTAAGAATGGGAGAAAAGTTTTGAAATCTATCTATATGACAAAGGGTTAATATCCAGAATCTACAAGAAACTTATACAAATTTACAAGAAAAAAAAAGAACAACTCCATCAAAAAGTGGGTGAAGGATATGAACAGACACTTCTCAAAAGCAGGCGTTTATGTGGCCAACAAACAAACAAAAAAAGCTCATCATCACTGGTCATCAGAGAAATGCAAATCAAAACTACATTGAGATACCATCTCACGCCAGTTAGAATGATAATCATAAAAAAGTCAGAAAACAACAGAGATGCTGGACAGGATGTGGAGAAATAGGCACACTTTTACAGTGTTGATGGGAGTGTAAATTAGGTTAACCATTGTGGAAGACACTGTGGCATTTTTTCAAGGATCTAGAACCAGAAATACCATTTGATCCAGCAACCAAATTACTAGGTATGTTCCCAAAGGATTTTAAATCACTCTACTATAAGCACATATTCACATGTTTGTTTATTGCTGTATTATTCACAACAGAAAAGACTTGAAAGCAATCCAAATGCCCATCAATGATAGACTGGATAAAGAAAATATGGCACATATACATAATGGAATACTATGCAGCCATAAAAAAGGATGAGTTTATGTCCTTGCAGGGACATGGATGAAGCAGGAAACCATCATCTCAGCAAACCAACACAGGAACAGAAAACTAAACATTGCATGTTCTCACTCATAAGTGGTAGTTGAACAATGGGAACACATGGACACAGGGAAGGGAACATCACACACTGGGGCCTGTTGGGGGTTGGGGGTTAAGGCAAGGATAACATTAGGAGAAATAATGTGGATGATGGGTTGATAGGTGCAGCAAACCACCATGGCAGATGTATACCTATGTAACAAACCTGTATGTTCTGCACATGTATCCCAGAAATTAAATATAATAAAAATAAAAAGCACACACATAAAAAAGTTATCATTTGAAAAATAAAACAAACAAACAAAAAAAAAACTTCAGTGGTTCATTTTAACAATGAATATATAATCAAGACAGGAAATCAGTATGGAAACAGAGGACTTGGACAAAATTATAGACAAAATGGAATTTAGATTTGTACACAGTATTTCATCCAAGAGCAGCAAAATTCCTACTTTTCCCTTGTGCATTTGGAACATTCTTTATAATAGATCATATATTAGGCCACAAAACAATCTTTACAAATTTAAAGAAGATAAATTATATAAAATATTTTTTTCAACCACAATAATATGAAATTAGAATAATAGATGAAAAAGCAAAAAATTCACACATATATTTAAATTCAACAGCAGGCGCTTGATCAACCAAAGAATAAATTTAAAAAAATTAAAAATCTGAAATAAATAAAAATGGAAACAGAACATGTCAAATTTATGGTATGTGACAAAAGCAGGTTTTGTTTTGTTTTGTTTTGAGACAGAGTCTCACTTTGTTGCCCATGCTGGAATGAAATGGTGTGATCTCAGCTCACTGAAACCTCCACCTTCCAGATTCAGGCAATTCTCCTACCTCAGCCTCCTGAGTAGCTAGGACTGCAGGTATGCATCCCATGCCCAGCTAATTTTTGTATCTTTAGTAGAGAAAGGGTTTTGTCATGTTGGCCAGGATGGTTTAGAACTCTTGACCTCAGGTGATCAACCTGCCTCCGCCTCCCAAAGTGCTGTGATTACAGATGTGAGCCACCGAGCCCAGCCAACAAAGCAGTTTTAAGAGGAAGATACATAGCCATAAATACCTATACTAAAACAAAAGAAAAATATAAATTAAGAAACCTAACTTTGTATCTTCAAGTAGAAAAAGAGGGGAAAATAAAAAATACAAATTAAGCCCACAGTTAGCAAAAGGAAGCATATACAAAAGACCTGAGCATAAATAAATGAAATATAGAATAGAGAATACAGAAAAACATCAGTAAAATGTCAATGAGTTTTTTTGAAATAATAAAATTGACAATCATTTAGCTAAATTAAAAAAAAGAGAGAGAGACACCACTCAAGTAAATAAAGTCATAAAGAGGAAATGTTACAATTGATACCACAGAAATGCAAATGATAAAAATAAATTATTATAATTGTATGCTGACAAATTTGGTAAATTCAAAGAAATAAATTTTTAGAAACATACAGTTAACTGATACTTAATTATAAAAAAATAGAAAATCAAAATTGGCCAATAGCAAGCAAGGTGATATAAAAAGTAATGAAAAGCCTACAAATGAAACAAGTCCAGGATGGCTTCACAGGTAAGTTCTTCAAAACACTTAAAGAAGAAATAATATCAATAATTTCAAAATAAAATAAAGATAATATTTCCACCTCAATTTATAAGACCTGCATTTCCCTGTTAACAAAGCAAGATGAAGATATTACAAGAAAAAAGTTACAGAATAATACTCCTGATAAGCAAAGACGCAAGACTCCTCAATAAAAAAATAGAAAACAAAATTCAATAACATATTAAAAGGATCGTGCACCATGATCAAGTGACATTAAGCTCTGGCATACAAGGATGGTTCAACCTACAAAATATAAAAAATGTGATATACCACATTAACAGAATAAAGCATACAAATCATAATCATCTCAATAGATACAGAAAAAGCAATAAGAAAATCCTTTCATGTTACAAATTCTGTATTTTTTTATGATTAAACCTGCCAACAAATTAGGTATATAAAGTATCTATCTCAATATAATAAAAGACACATATGACAAGCTGATAGCTAATATTATACTGAATTATGAAATGCTGCAAGTTTTTCTTCTAACATTAGGTGCAAAACAAGAATGCTCACTCTCACCACTTCTGTTGAAAATGGTACTGGAAATCATAGACAGAACAATTAGGCAAGTAAAAGAAATTAAACTTTCGGTTTGAAAAGGAAAAAGTTAAACTGTCTCTTTTTTGCAGAGACGTGGTCTTATCTACAGAAAATTTTAAAGAATCCACCAAAAAAAAAAAAAAAAACTGTTAAAACTAATGAATTAATTCAATAAATTTACAGGATGTAAAATTCACATTCAAATAGCCATTGTGGTTGTAGATACTAGTAAGAAAGTGTGAAAAAGAAATTAAGAAAACAATACAATTTACAATAGCATAAACACAAATAAAATACTTAGGAATAAATTTACCAAGGAGGTGGAAAGTCTGAACAATGAAAACTATAAAATATTAATGAAAGAAATGGCAGAAGACACAAATAAGTGAAAAGATCGTGGTATTCATGAACTGAAAGAATCAATATTGTTAACATTTTGACGTTACCAAAGGAATCTATAGATTCAGCACATTCCTATCAAATTCCAATGACGTTTTTCACAGACATATTAAAAACAATTCTAAAATTTGTATGAAATCACAAAAGACCCTGAATAACCAAAGCAGTCTTAAGAAGGAAAAGCAAAGCTAGAGCCATAACACTTTCTGATTCCAAGCTATATTACGGAGCTATTGTAATCAAAACAATATAGCACTAGGATAAAAAAAAAGAAAAAAAAAAAAAGAAAAAAAAGTCACATAGAGCAATAGAACAGAGTAGAAAGCCTAGAAATTATCTCATTCATATGTGACCAACTAAACTGATAAGAGCACAATGGAAAACTGATAGTATCTTAAATAAATAACATTGGGAAAACTAGTTATCCACATGCAAATAAATGTAATTGAATCCTTATCTTACACTATAAATAAAAATTAATGTGAAATAGGTTAGAGACTTAAATATCAGTCCAGAAATCATTAAACTCTTAGAGGAAAACACAGGTAAAATGTTGCTTGACATTGGTCTTGGTAAGGATGTTTTGTAGATGACAAAAGTGGCATAGACAAAGGAAAGCAAAAATAGATAAGTAGGACTATATCAAACTAAAAGCTTCTGCACAGAAAAAATAAACAATAAAATTAAATTGCATTGAACATGATTAAATTGTGTGTAATTATGATTAGGCATAATTTTCCTATGGAAAAATCATATCTTCCTTATTTTTCAGTTTGTAGGCACTTATCATTATTACAATATAAGCCATAATGTTCTAACAATCTTTTGTCACATAGTCTGTAACTTTGTATATATATATTAAATTTCTTTTTTATTTTATTTTATTTATTTATTTATTTATTTATTTATTTATTCAAGATGGGGTTTCACCATGATGACCAGAGTGGTCTTGAACTCCTGACCTCAAGTGATCCACCCACCTCGGCCTCCCAAAGTGCTAGGATTACAGGCGTGAGCCACCGCGCCCAGCTATATATTAAATTCCAATGTGCTACCTTCGGTGGTCTGTCTTTCCTAATAAAAACTTACACTCTTTTTCTTTTCCTGAATTAAATGCTGCCCACAGCCTGAAATGATGCTTTTGTTATTTCATAAAATAATGTTGATATTATTAAGGAATAAAAACCTAAGTTCTAAAAATAACTTAATATTTTTCTCTATTATCCTAAATCATAAGTTCTATATTATGTAACAGATGCTGAAGAACAGAAAAATTTCCACTAACCATGGCTGAACATTCACCCCAACTATTTCATCTCATCTTTCTTCTTAACCTAAATTTGACTCACCAGTGAAGACTAAAACTTGGTCACAGATCTATTGCCTTCCATATCTGATCCCGCATTTATCATAACTACATATAAATAGTCAGAAAAAAACAAATTTGACAAACCTTCTACCTATAATATATATAAATTAGTACAGTGCTGTATACTATGCTGTATCTAAAGCTCACCCAGCAGAGTGATCTTGAAATAATTTAATATTTCATGATTTAATGAAGGCTTGAGATAATGGCTTCTTATTACACAATATATAACTGCTCTATGTTTCTAATATTTGTTTTCAATAGATTTCAGGCTTTATAATATTAATGATGCTTGTCAAAGTTTATGGTGATTCGCTGCAAAATCTGAAAATGGGTTGGTAAAACATGTTATTTCTAACACATTCTAACGCATTGCTGTATTTCTATACCATTGCTCTCAGAAACCAATATTCAAAGTTTTCTCCCTTTCCAATACTTATGTAATTTTTGACCTTATATTTTGTTAGTTATAATTATTACATTATTCATTTATTGTATATTTTTAATAAGAGAGGCATTGTTAGAAATAGCAGTTTGTACATTTTCAAATGCTCTGAGTAAAACTTTAGTCATTGATTCCACTTCACTTTAAGTTACTAGCTCTATTTTAAGATATAAAGACACAGGCTACTTGTTTTGTTTAAATAATTTTATCATCTATAAATCTGTCTCATATTCTCTAAAATTCAATGAGATAAATTGCAGGAACAAAAATTAAAATAAGTTAGTAACATCTCCTTTTGTATGAAATCATTGTATTTTTCACTTATTACAGATAGTGTATTAGTGAATGGTAACTGAGTAACTATTAGTTCTATTTACAACCAATTTCAAATATTAACAACAAAAGTAATATAACATATAAGAAAAGCCAGGCTGTAGGAGAGTGTGTTTCACAATGTTGTGCAAGCAAAGTGCATAATGAATACTTTGAGGCTCTGCTGCCCTATTCAAGGTGTTTCCTTCCTATGCAGTCAGCTAGACATCATCAAACTTCATGCCAGGATAAGCATTATCCTAGTTTTTGAAATAAGAAAATTGAAGTTCAGAGAAGTGTAATGATTTTCTCAAGGTTGAGTGCAGCTTAATGGTGGAATCAGGAATAGAAAACAATTTTGTACCTCAATCTCAGTATATTGCTCTATTTTGTAATAAAGTTGTGACTATATATAAATGATGTTCATCTACTTTTTCAAGGAAGACCATAATATGATGACCTTATCAGATCCCTTTGACAAAAATGACAATAATGACTGATGACACTTTAAACAGCTATAACATAAATATTCCATGTTGGCATATTGAACTTACTTGGTAACAGGGAATGTGGCACACATTAAAAATTGTTTAAACAAGTACCATCAATTTTGTACTTCCTGTTAGTGAATGCTGGACTGTAGTAGGCTGTCACTTCCACTATTAACAACTAGAATATGGAGAATTACAAAAATCTTATTTTAGAGGAAACAGAGAGATAAAAGAGCAAACAAGAGTCATGAGAATAAAATCTCAGAATGGAGAAAATCATTCAGAAGCAGATTCCCAGTAATCAGTGTGTTTTGCTCCCTTGGCTCATCATGAGGATCTGGGCTTGGCCTAGGAAGACAGAAAGAGGAACCAGAAAGTGTTCATCTAAAATATAGGGTATTTGTGATGAAATTAAAAAGCTGAATTAATGTACTTTACGATTAGCGCAACAACGATTATCAAAATTGTCTATATTCTTGGTTGTTGAGAAATTTTTAACACATTTCCAAATTGAAATAATTCAAAGTATACATTTAAATTTGCATGTATATTTATTATCTTTTTAAAATAACAATTATTTACACATCAAAATGACACATATATTTTTGTTATATAAAAAAAATATCATGGCTAAATTTAGGTAAAATTTTAACCATAGTTCAGATGTTTTATCTTTATCATTCTCCTATATATGTATAAATATACATGTTTTCATATTTGTTTATGTTTATCATATGTGATTGCATATTTATATACATGTCTCTATAAATGTATGCATATACACATATATGCATGTGCATATATATATACATATATATGTGAAGATTCACATTAGCTAGAAATACATTTCACATTTACTATCCTTACACTTTTTCTAAGTGTGTATTACTCTGAGCTTACCTTACTTTGGCTCTAAGTAAAGTGCAACTGGTTGAAAATAAACATATTTGCATTAAACATTAATTTTTTATCTTTACATGTCTTTTTAGATATACTTGTGTTTTTATAATCAAAAGTAGTTAATGTCAATATAATCCTAGTAGTAATAACCATGTATAGTGCCCACATCTTGGTTTCTAATACTTTCCTCCATAAAATAAACCAGGGCTATTCAGAGAAATGACTAATTATAGGGCTGGGACAGAAAATTTTCAAGATGAGCATAGAGCATTCCACAGAGTCACAGAGTAAGAAATTGAAAGCACACACACACACACACACACACACACACACACACACACACACACACTGGTAACAGAATAGAAAAGCAAAGCAAGATTAAAATTTCTATGATTTGAATAATAAAATAAATAACATAATAGAATATAAGTAGAATAGTTTCAATAACATTAGTACTAGATTTTCTTTGTACATCTCATAAAATTCATCTGTTAATCTATCTGGTCCTGGGCCTTTTTGTTTTTGTTGTTGAACCTTTTTTTTTTTATTACTGCTTCAATTTCATGACTCATTATTGGTTTGTTGAGGGTTTCTATTTCTTCCTGATTTGATATTAGTAGGTCATATGTTTCCAGGAATTTATCCATTTCTTCTAGTTTTTCTAGTTTGCGCACATAGAGATGCTCTTAGTAGTCTCAGATTGTTTTTTGGGTATCAGTTTATTCAGTTCTACTCTGACCTTTGTTATTTTGTTGTTGTTGTTCTGCTACCCTTTCCATTTCATTGAGGTGAATCAGTGGGGAAAGTATATTCCATTTAATAAATGGTTCTGGGAAAATTACCCATATGCAGAAGAATGACACTGGGCCCATATTTCATACCGTATATGAAAATTAACTGAATTCAAGTCTTAAATGTAGGACCTGAAACTATAGAAATTAGAAGAAACCCTAGAAAAAAATCTCTTCAGGACATTCTAAAACCTTTGTTAAAACCTAGGCAAATAAATTATGAATAAGACCTTAAAAATATAGAAAAATGAATTTTAATTAAACCAAGAAGCTGCTGCATAGCCAAAATAATAATCAACAGAGTAAACAGACAATTTACAGAATAGGAGAAAATATGTCCAAATTATGCTTCTGACACATGACTACTATCCAGAATCCACAAAAAACTCAAACAACTCAATGAGAAAAAAAAATAGTAAGGATTTAAAAATTAAGTATTGGGGATAATGTTCACTATTCAGATGATGAGTAAACTAGAAGCCAAAACCCTGGTATTATGTACTGTATCCATGTAACAAAACTGCACTTATATCCCCTAAATCTATGCGATAAAAAAAATAAGTAGAAATTACATGTTTCTGAATCCAGTTTGGTATAACAAATATTAAATAAATAAACAAATGAAGAAATGACTAATTTTCCATATAGAAGAATTTAAAATTATTTCTGGAAATATGCTGCCCTTAAGGAGATGCAGCATAACTTCCCAATCCTTAAATAGAGTGTTCATAGTGATTTGCTTTGAAGAAGTACTGTGAGAAAATGAAGAAAACATAGAGTAAGTTTGTGGCAGGCCAGATCTCACTAATGCAGGCCTCCATTACAACTGTCCAGCACTGTCTGAGTAGGTAGGTTAAACATTAAAAGTTGATTGAGGCCAGGTGTGGTGGCTCACGCCTGTAATACCAACCCTTGGGGAGGCTGAGGCAGGCGGATCACCTGAGATCAGGAGTTAGAGACCAGCCTGGCCAGCATGGTGAAATCCCATCTTTATAAAAATTAGCCAGGCATGATGGACATGTGCCTGTAATCCCAGCTACTCAGGAGGCTGAGGCAGGAGAATTGCATGAACCTGAGACGTGGAGGTTGCAGTGAGCCAAGATCGTGCCATTGTGCTCCAGTATGGGAGACTGAGCAAGACTCTATCTCAAAAAACAAACAAACAAAAAAAAAATCACATGATTGAGCCAATGCGCTTAAACAAAAATTGGAATGTAACAAACAGTCCACCAAGAGTCCTGCCTAGGCTTTTCCTGGGCCTTGAAACATGGCAAGATAATGAAGAAATTCTTAACAGGACCCTTATAGGATTAAACAAGTTTTATTGGGGGTCTAAAGAAACTCACCAGGCCTCCACAAACAAGTTGATTGTCATCTAAACAAACTCCTCAAACCTTTATGATTTAGCATGAGACAAGATAAGGGTAACCACCTCCGCACCTATCCATTTAGAGTAAGTAAACTTACTGAGGCTCCAGAAGATCTTCAGGACTCAGACCTTAGATATAGATTAAAAGAATTTAATCACTGTATCTTTAGACATATAGCCTAGAATGTATATAAGCTCTGGAAAACTTTGCAATTTTGAATTGGTCTGGTGATAATTTCCAGGCCTTCCCCCTGTAACTAGTTACAGAAATAAAAACTCTCTTTCTCTGCATTTTATCTGCATATCATTACTGGGCCACGAGAAATAGCAGCTGGACCCTCAGTTTGGCCCAGGAACTATTTGAGCTGAGTCCACATGGTAATATTAACATAAATATATGTCATATTGATGGTACATATGCATGATACAATGCAATGAGGCTGGCACTTTACCTCTGTGATCTTCCTCCCCAAAACACAAGCTCCAGTCTAATCATGAAAAAAAAAATCAGAAAAAATTCCAATTGAGGGACATACCACAAAAAGTTTAAACAGTGATCCTCAAAGCTGTCCAGGTCATCAGAAACAAAGGATGTTTGAAAAACTGTCATAGCCAAGAGGAGTCTAAGGAGATATGACTATTGGATGTAATGTAGTAGTTTGGATGAAATTCTGCAAAAGATAAAGGACATTAGGGAAAAACTGAGGGAATCATAAAGTATGAACTTTATTTAATAATAATAGATCAGGCCGAGTGCAGTGGCTCACA
>PVKV010025348.1:11333-29940 GCA_004027835.1 Alouatta palliata
GGTCAACATGGTGAAACCCCATCTCTACTAAAAATACAAAAATTAGCTGGGCATGGTGGCACGTGCCTGTAGTCCCAGCTACTCGGGAGGCTGAGGCAGGAGAATTGCTTGAACCCAGGAGGCGGAGGTTGCGGTGAGCCGAGATCGCGCCATTGCACTCCAGCCTGGGTAACAAGAGCAAAACTCTGTCTCAAAATAATAATAATAATAATAATAATAGATCAATATTAGTTGCAACAAAGGTACCATAGTGATCTAGGAATTTAATACCAAGGTAGAATGAGCATAGGGTATATGAGAATTCTCTGTTCTATCTTCACAATGATTCTGTAAAACTAAAACTGCTCAAAAATAAGTTCCTTAATAAAATAATTCAACTTTTTCTAGAAAATAGCGACTATCAGGCGTTAAACAGAGATCTGCTTGTGTATGCATATATGTAAATATTTTTTGCAAATGTTCACCCACTTTTCTATATTTTTCAGGATGCTACATTTTCCTTCTGCCTAGGTTATGGACTTGTCATGTGATGTGGTTTATCCAATGAGAGATGAAGTCTTGTCTGATTTGATATCTGTTATTATTATTTTTTTTTCCTAAAAGATGGTCTCAATATGTTGTCCAGGCTGCAGGTTGGACTGAAACTCCTGGACTCAGGCAATTCTCCTCACTCAGCCTCCTGAGTAACTGAGACCACAGGAATTGGTCCCTGTGCTGGGCACTGCCTACTTTTTACTCTGTGTCCGTTACGTGAAAAATATGCTCTGGGAAGTGTTTGCTCAAGGGGATCATGGACACTGTGGAATTCTTCTGAACCCTACTCAAAGGCTTGAGTCAAGTCCAGCTCCCTGAAATCTGACGTAATGATGCTCCAGTCGTTGCACAGAGCATAAGTACAAAAAATAATTCCTTACTATTACAGAGAACTAAATTTTGAGTAGTTCATTATCTAGTTTATTGCAAAGTAGCAGAATAATTTAGCATGGCATTCAAATCATCAAGTAGATGGCCATTGCTCTTTGCTGTAGTATAAATACATCCCCACTAATTAAGTTTTGTGTATGCATTCAATGACTGTAAACAAGACATCTCAAATTTCTTAAAAAGTAGTTCTGTAATTTGAAAAAATTATCTAAGATATATTTATTTTAATTATTATTCAGGAAATCAGAAAATTTCATATGTAGCTGAGGTACTTTTCTTTATAAAAATTCATCATAGTTATGTGTTTCTCAAGATTTCATGCAGTAATCTCAGTCCAATTCATTGTTATGACATTTATACAATTGTGCAGACCAATGAATTATGAATGTTGAAATGGGTTTATATAGTCAAGGACTGCCTCTGTTTTGTGAAAATGAAAACATTATTTTGTTGATCTCAAATGACAATAATGGAAAGGAAAATTTAATCATTATTGGCTGTAAAAATAGTACCACTTGAATATACATGGAGCGTATTTAAGATATGTTTTTGTGCACATAAAAATATTTGTGTGCACATACAGAAACATATACACATATATATGTGTAAGTATAAAAGTCAATACCTAGTCAGTGAGCTAGATGGCGATACAGCACATAAAGACACAAATTTGCCTTAGTATAAATGGATTATGATACGATGTAGGACTTGAGAAATTCTAGCAACAATAGTCTGTATGTGACACATTTGGTATGATTTTTTTTTATATTGTATAGAATTGTTTATTTACAAATATGTGCGATATAATCTCCCTTCTTCCTAGTCCACCTATGGAAATGTCACTGATAAAACATAAAAACAATTTTAGCAAGAAACATTTGCATTTCTCAGTATAGGTTAAAATATTTTTATGAGTCCATATAGTTAAATATTAAGCTATCAAAAATATCCCATTATTTATGTTGATGTGCTTCGCTGACCAAACTTAATATTATTAAAAAATATACATATATTTTACTTTTTACCATGTTATTTATCAGAATAATGAAGAAATATTTGGGAAATAATATTTAATATCATACGATATTACTTGGAATGGTGAATAAAATCATTTGAAATGCTCTTTCTTACTGTTCTTAAGTAGCCACAAATTCAGGATTCAGTGTCAAAAGAAGGATATCTTTAAAACAATGTTTCACAGTTTTCATCCATTTTTATTTCTATGTTGTCATCCTGTTAATATATCCCATGTCAAGTGATCATTAAGTAAATGCAGATAATTGGCAATTTTGATTGAATGTTTAAAAAACTATTTTATTTTATAAATAAATACAAATACGTGTGTCAGGGAACTGTTATTAATAACCATGGATATGTGAAAACACATGGTGATTTGAAAATGAGTTTAAAACAAGATACAGTTTACACACACCCACACCCACACTCACACACACACTCACAGGAGAATTAATTCTATTATTTGCTGTTCAGTTATATCTGGCATCCAGTAGGTGAATATTAAGAATAGTAAGTCCATTTCCCTTTTTAGAAATATCTGAATGTCCAAGGGGTAAACTTAACAGTAATAGGAATATATGACTTTAAAAGCATATATGCAAACCATTTCCTGAGCAGAAAAAAGAAAAGTAGTGAATATAGGTTGAGAACGGCCAAAATCATATATATATATATATATATATAAAAAACTCAACATCACTAATCATTAGAGAAATGCAAGTCAAAATCACAATGAGATATCATCTTACACAGTCAGAATGGCTATTATTAAAAAGTCAAAAAACAAGAGTTGGTGGCAAGGTTGTAGAGAAAAACGAACACTTATACACTATTTGTGGGAGTGTAAATTAGTTCAACCATTGCAGAAGACAGTGTGATGATTACTCAAAGACCTAAAAACAGAAATACCCTTCAACCCATCAATCCCTTTACTGGGTATATACCCAAAGGCATGTAAATCATTCTGTTATAAAGGCACATGCACACATATGTTCATTCACAACAACAAAGACATGGAATCAATATAAATGGCCATCAGTGATAGACTGGATAGAGAAAATGTGGTAGGTATACATTAAGGAATACTATGCAGCCATAAAAAAGAACAAGGTCCTGTCCTTTGGGAGGATATTGATGGAGTTGGAGGCCATAATCCTTAGCAAATTAATGCAGGAACAGAAAACCAAATGCCACATGTTCTCATTTATAAGTGAGAGCTAGATGATGAGAGCACTTGGATACATAGAGGAGAAAAACACACATTGGGGCCGATTGGAGGATGGAGGGTGAGAGGAAGGAGAGGATCAAAAAAAACAACTTACAATTACTAGGCTTTATACCCAGATGAGAGATGATGAAATAATCTGTACAAAAAAACCCCTGTGATACAAGTTGACCTATGTAACAAATCTGAACATGTACTCATGAACTTAAAGTAAAAGTAAAAAAAAATAATAATAATAATATTGTTTTCACAAAAAACAGGACACTTATTTTGTAGTCCTGGTTAAAGTTTCTTAATATTAGTTATAACTATATTACAGCTTTTCTCATCTTTACTTTCAGACCATTTTTGAAATGTTTCACTGAGAATTTAAAGCACTTTCAAAACGATTTTAACATGTGTATTGTGATATCACATATGATAAAATGCGGGGCTCTCATTTTATGACCACCACTGTCACAGAGATGAAAATTTGTTGGCTATATTTTTTCAGGATGCTGGATGTCAAAAGCCTATGATTTCAGGCTGCATGGTAGGAAATACGAACTTTTTTCCTCTCTTTTTTCACACACTCGGTTACACTTGTCACTCAACTCTCATTCTCCAATTGGCTCTAGGCTTAGGGCCACAGAGAAACCATTTAAATAGCACATTTAAGCCACCAGCTGCACCCTATTAACCAATCTACTGAATTGTGAAGTTGGAACCCAAGGCTTGTTAATAATCGAGTGCTTTCGCGTTTTGTTTTTGTTCTTAATTTGTCCTTAATCAAAGTCTCAATACTTCTGTTGAGAATCTCAGGAAAAGAAATGTTGTCTTAACTGGTAACAATCCAGTATTCATGAGTTCTAGGATAATTACATTTGATATTACATTGTGTTTGAAAGGTACAATAGTATAATAACATGGTTTCCAGAATACATCTTGCTAATATTAAAATACAATTGAAATCAAATGCATAAACTGCATTTTTGAAAGCAATCAGACAACAATCTTTTTTATGATTTTCTCCAAAAGAGATTTTCTCTAAATAATATATGGGCAGTATCTGAAAGCAAAACTTTGGAATTGTTTAGAAAATAACAATAGATTAATTACAATTAAATCAATTTTACTTATGTGTTTTTGTTGTTGTTGTTTGTTTGTTTTGAGACAGAGTCTCACTCAGTCTCCCAGGCTGGAGTGCAGTGGCATGATCTAGTCTCACCGCAACCTCCACCTCTCGAGTCAAAGCAATTCTCTTGCCTCAGCCTCCAGAGTAGCTGGGACTACAGGCAAGTGCCACCACACCCAGCTAATTTTTGTAATTTTAGTAGAGACCAAGTTTCACCATATTGGCCAGGCTGGTCTCAAACTCCTGACCTCGTGATCCACCCACCTTGGCCTCCCAATGTGCTGGGATTACAGGTGTGAGCCACCATGCCTGGCCTGTGCTGTTGTGACTTTGCTTTTTAGTGCCTTTACTCAGTTACGTGTCTTGCATTTTGTGGCTTTTTTTTTTCTTTCAGCTCAATTGTCATTTCTCTTAAATGAAACAATCTTTGTTATGTGGATAAGTTAAGCTTAATTATTTAATTGTAATGTTTGCATCACAATAGTATTTACGGGTTTAACTGCATTCTCCCAAAACTCATATGCTCAAGTCCCAACCCCTAGTGCCTGAGAATTTGAGTACATTTGAAGATAAGGTCTTTAATGAAACGATTACGTTAAAATGAGGCCTTTAGTGTGCTTCCTAATTGAATCTGACTAGTGTGTTCATAAGAAAAAGAAATTTGGACAAACGAAGGAACACCAAAAATGTACATGTACTGAGGGACGAACCTGTACAGAGGATATAGCGAAAAGGCAATCATCGGCAAGTCACAGAGAGAGGCCTCAGAAGAACCACACCTGCAGACAAGTTCACCTTAAACTTCTAACCTCTAAAACTGTTTTAAAAAATGTGTTTTTAGCAACACAATCTGTGCTATGCTGTTAAGGTGGCCTTAACTAACACAGTAAGAGGAATCTTACCATTTTAGAGTTTTGGCTTAATTATCTTATTTTAGAAGGCAAAATTCATGTGAAAAGTAGTTTTTCAAATACATAGCACATTTATCCTCTCAAGGAATGAGAAGATTCATTGTTTTTACAAAAATTGTAATAATTAAATACTATTGGAAACAACTAAGTCCAGTGACATGCAAGCAAAGGACCAAGGGCATAGTTCACATTTGATGAGTGTTCTTGATTGTTTGCCTGTTAAATCAGGTAAATAAAGAGCAAATGTAACTTTTAAATACCAGTCTACACTCTTTATATTGATTTATGACTTGGTTATGAAAAATATATTATTACATTTTAATGTAATATTAAAATGCATGTCCTATATGATTATGATATCAAGTTATCCTTTCATGTGTCTATATTATAAAATACAAATTATATTAATTTATATTTGTATGAATTGGTAAAAATATTTTAAAACTAAAATAAAACTAAATATTTTAAAGAAACTGAATTTTAAATAAGAGTATTTTAAAACTAAAAATCAAATTGCCTACCTGTGTGTGTGTAGTTTTATACTAATACTTTAAAAGCGAACAAAAAACCTGCCTCTACAAAGAAAAAAAGTATTTCCTTTAATGAAAATTTCATTTATTTCTCTGATTACTAATTTCTTAAAATATCACAAGACTATAAGAAACAACTTTGAGCAATGAATTTCTAATAAAGCAAAATTAACTTCAATATTATGTAAAACATATCAATATTTATTCTTTTGTCTGTTCATTAATTTATTCAATAAATATCACTGATGACCTTTTATGTAGTAAGTAGTATGCTTTACAGCATGAGCAGGGACCAGCAGGGGAGAGGCTTACAGAGACAAGACAAAAGTAACAAGCTGTTTGTTGGCAGAGGTGTTTCCAGGAGGGAGCCTGGTCCGTGGAAGTGTGGGGGCACGAACCAGTGCCAGGCTCCAGCTGGCAGGGATAACATTCATTTGCAGCTATTCCAAGGTTAAGAGATAGCAGAGACGCTGGGTAAAAAAGCAAGTCATTTTCCTAGCTCTTTGGTATCTTTTTTATTTTTTCCTTCTTCACCCTCCTTCCCATCTGGAAGGTGGGTAGGCAGGAGGTGAAACTGAAGGAGGCGAGGAGGTCTCCCCTCTCAATTTCAAACAGGTTTCTTAAACTATGTTTAAAACTGTTTCTTCTGTGTAAACCCCTCAGACTAACACTTACTTTGAAGCTTGATTTAAACAGAGATCAGGGGTTCAGCGCTCAAGCAAGAAGATTGTCGCATCCACAGGCACCAGGTGATTCCAGCTCCAGCCAGGATGACCAAGGTTGTCTGCACAACTCTCTGGGGAAGAAGATCCACATTAAATACAACATGTATGACACCATCGGGGACCCTGAGAAGCTGATTGCAGCCCAAACTGTCATCCCACTGGGACACAAGAGTGCCCTAAACAAATGGTACACAATTTTTAAGAACCATGTGTCCCTGGGGGACTATGAAATTGAGGGCTAAGCTCTGATTTTTTATCTTACCCAAATTCCTACCTAAGGGGTCTAGGGAGTCATGCCCTTCAAACTATATATTCTCATCAGATGGGTTTTATTTGACCCTATAGATTATAACTTACTTTTCAATCTGTCTCTGGCATAATATTACGAGACTAGGAAAAAGTATTTAACACCAAAACATATTTCCTTGTCATACCTTGAAATAGTGTGCACAGCCCCTTGTGGAAAGGTCCACATTTTATAGAGAATCTCATTTCCCCTTTGTTTTCCTTCCTTTCTTTCCAGATCCAGGAAATAATCAACTAAGAGCCAGGCCCCTTTTAGGTCTGATAAGAAGCATTTTACAACCTTCTCTCTGCTTTGTGAGAGCTTCCTCTGCACAATAAAACTTGGTCTCCACAATCCATTATCTTAACCTGAACATTCCTTTCCATTAATCCCAGGTCCTCAAATAAACTCAACTAATTATAAACCAGAAAATGTTTAAATTGACCTATACCCTGGAAGCCCCCACTTTGAGTTGTCCTGCCTTTCTGAACCAAACCATTGTATTTCTTAACTGCATTTGATTGATGTCTCATGCCTCCCTAAAATATATAAAACCAAGCTGTACCCTGATCACCTTGGGCACATGTTCTCAGAACCTCTTGAGGGCTGTGTCATGGGCCATAATCACTCATATTTGGTTCAGAATAAATCTCCTCAAATATTTTACATAGTTTAACTCTTTTTGTCAACAAAATCCACAAATGAATGAACCTGGAGCTTTATTATCCACAGATTAGAATTCCTTCCCACTACTTCACCCTCTTCCTCTCCCACCTTCCCCCAAATACTGCTACAGATGCTTATTTATTTATTTATTTATATTTTGTGGCAGGGTCTCATTCTGTCACACAGGCTGTAGTGCAGTGATGTGATCTCGGCTCACTGTAGCCTCGACCTCCCTGGCTCAAGCAATCCTCCCACCTCAGCCTCCCAAATAACTGGAACTACAGAATGCTTCACCATTCCTGGCTACTTTTTTGTGTTTTTATTTTTTATTCCTACAGAGCAGGCTGCCCAGACTGGTATCAAACTCCTGAGCTCAAGCAATCTGCCTACCTCAGCCTACTCAAAGTGTTGAGATTACAAGCATGAGCCATCACGCTTGCCCTGGTTGGATGCTTGGTATTAAAAATTCGTGTTAATAAAAACTTGCTTGTTGAAAACAAATATTAAGATGAAGCCAGAGATTATTAAGTGCACTTGCCAGGCATGTATTAATAAATTATATTTATTTTTTATAATAATGTAATACATATATATATGTGTGTGTGTGTATACACATATGGAATATATATGCAAATATATATGAGTTTAAGTATTAACTAACATGATCGTAAGGTCCCATGATGGGCCATCTGTAGGCTGAGGGGCAAGGAAAGCCAGTCAGAGTTCCAAAACTGAAGAACCTGGAGTCTGATGTTAGAGGGCAGGAAGCATCCAGCACGGGAGAAAGATGTAGGTTGAGAAGCTAGGCCAGTTTCTCTTTTCACATTTTTCTTCCTGCTTATATTCTAGCCACTCTGGCAGCTGATTCGATTGTGTTCATCCAGATTAAGGGTGGGTCTGCCTTTCCCAGCCCACTGACTCAAATGTGAATCTCCTTTGGCAGCACCCTCACAGACACACCCAGGATCAATGCTTTGTATTCTTCAATAAAGTTGCCACTCAGTATTAACCATCACAAGTCCACCCCTTGTCAACTTGAACCCAGACACATCTGCTGAGATCATACATAATCTTCATATAGAGACAATAATAAAGTCCTAGTTATGCCTAACATAATACAGCTATCTTTCTTACAACTGGAAATACACCAATTGCCAACCCAAATGCGATTACATATGGTTAACAATACTTAAATGCTGATGTGAAGTCAATAAATCTTATGTCACATGATAAAGAAGAAAGGAAATAAAATGAAGATATTTTCTTAGTACAAGTGTGTACATGCACAAACATGTTTTTAACAAAAGGAGGAAGTACTTATGACAATCATAGTTCTTGTTTCTGAAGCTAGTCACATGGTCATAGTTGGTATTGATGACTACCTTCTACTACATTCTGTATTCCCTTTGCCTTCAGCAAGTACCTCAGCCGGTCATGGTTTTTTCCTGGTAAAGTGACCCAAACCTTCATTCCTGAAGTGTCTGGGTCATTTGCAGTGCTCCCTAGATTGGGCTGCTATAGTTTCCCGTTGATCTTAATCACAGGGCGTGGTAATATTAAGAGACATTCTAATGGATCTTGAGTATTCCGAGTATTCCATGCATACTCTTCCTTACCTCTGTTGTGGAATTGTAGACAGATTTAATATTTATAATCTGGGTCAGTCACCACAACCAACACTGTAACTCCCTTCTTAGCCTGTTGACTTAAAAGTAGGAGGGACCCAAATTGTCCAGGTGGCAATCTTAACTTCCAGTTTAATAAAATCATTGTGTCTCCTGATGGCAGCATTCCTCCTTCTGAAACTAAACCTCTAGTCCAGCAGATCATAATGTCTCAGAAACAGGAAGCAAAAATTTTGCTAGTGAATCACTAGGGGTGATGGTGAGTGGTGCCGCTTCCACTTCCACCCCTTAATTCCTGGACCCATGAATCCTGGCTATCGGAGAAACAGTGCCATATATTAGATGCTGATTCGGAGCATACATCGCCTTCTGGAGAATTTTGCTCCAGCCCTGCAAAGTATTGTCATCTAGTTGGTATTCTAACTGTGTCTTCAAAAGGCCATTCCATCATTCTATCAATTCAGCTGCTTTAAGATGATGGGGAACATGTTAAGACCAGTGAATTCCATGAGCATGAGCCCACTGCTGCACTTCTTTAGCTGTAAAGTGAGTGTCTTGGTCAGACGCAATGCCATGTGAAATACCATGATGGTGGATAAGGCATTCCATGAGTCCATAGATGGTAAACTTGGCAGAAGCATTGTGAGTAGGATGGGCAAACCCGTAACTGGAGTAAATGTCTATTCCAGTGAGGACAAACCTCTTCCCTTTCCATGATGCAAGAGGTCTAATATAGTCAATCTGCCACCGGGTGGTTGGCTGATCACCTCAAGAAATGGTTCTATATCAAGAGCTCAGTGTTGGTCTCTGCTGCTGGCAAATTGGGCACTCATCAGTGGTTATAGCCAGGTCAGCCTTGGTGAGTGGAAGTCAATGTTGCTAAGGCCATGCATTACTTCATCTTTGCCACTATGGTCACTTTATTCATGGGCCTATTGGGCGATGACATGGTTGGCTGGGAAAAGAGGCTGAGTGTGTCCACATAATGGGTCATCCTATCCACTTGATTATTAAAATCCTCCTCTGCTGAGGTCACCTGTTGGTGAGCACTCACATGGGACACAAATATTTTCAAAGTTTTTGACTGCTCAGAGAGGTCCATCCACATGCCTCTTCCTGAAATTTCTCTGCTTCTTCCAAGTCCCTGACCATCCAGCCAAGCCATTGGCTGTAGCCTATGAATCAGTACATAATCACACATGGGGCCATTTCTCCTTCCATGCAAAGTGCACAACCAGGTACACTGCTTGAAGTTCTGCCCATTGGGAAGATCTCCCTCAACTACTGTCATTCAGGGATGCCCCAGGAACAAGGCTGTAATGCTGCAGATGTCTGCTTTCGGGTGGTGCCTGTATATTGTGCATAACCATACATGAACCAGGCTCAAGTCTTCTCTTCTCTGTCAATTGATCAGAGGAAGCTCATCATGAGGCCATCAGTGCAAGCTGGCAGAGAGGAGGTAGGGTGGTAGGAGTGGAGACCATGGGCATTTGAGTCGCTTCCTCACATGACTTATTTGTGCCTTCAAGGCCTGCTTGAGACCAATCACACATATACCCCTTCCATATGTTGATGGAATGCTGCTGTGCATGACCCACTTTATGGCTAGATGAGTCAGAAAGCACTAGTTCATGATGGGCAGTTCAGGTTGCATGATGACTTGATGACCCATAGTCATACATTCAGTTTCCACCAAAGCCCAGCAACAGGCCAAGAACTGTCTCTCAAAAGGAGAATAGTTAACTGCAGAAGATGGCAGGGCCTTGCTCCAAAATCCTAGAGGACTTCGTTGTGATTCAGTCATGGGAGCCTGCCAAAAGCTCCAAAAATCATCCCTATCTGCCACTGACACCTCAAGCATCATTGGATCTGCTGGGTCATTTGGCCCAAGTGGCAGAGGAGTGTGCACAGCAGCCTGGACCTTTCCCAGAGCCTTCTACTGATCTGGACCCCACTCAAAACTGGCAGGCTTTCAGGTCACCAGTAAATGGGGAAAAGTAAAACAACCAAATGAGGAATGTGTTACCTCCATAATATCCCAATAGCTTCACTAGATGTTGTGCTGCTTCTTTTTTTTGGTTGTAGGAGGAGCCAAATGCAGCAACTTACCCCTCACCTCAGAAGGAATAGCTTGATGGGCTCCACAACACTGGACATCTAGAAAGTCTACTGAGGTGGAAGGTTCCTGGATTTTAGTCTGATTTATTTCCCATCCTCTGGAACTCAAAGTCTCACCAATAAGTCCAGTGTGTTCCTGTTCACTGGATCCAATCAGTAAAATGCCATCAATGTAATGGACCGGTGTAAAATCTTGTGGAAGGGAAAAGCAATCAAGTTCTCTCCAAAAAAGATTATGACACAAAGCCAGAGAATTGATATACCCCTCAGATAACACAGTGAAGGTATATTGCTGGTCTTGCCAGCTGAAGGCAAATTATTTCTGATGGGCCTTTTGGACAGGAATGGAAAAAAAGGTATTTGCCAAGTCAATGGCTGCATATCAGGTACCAGGAGATGTGTCAATTTGTTCAAGCAATGAAACCACATCTGGTAGAGCAGTTGCAATTGGAGTCACCACTTGGTTAAGCTTACAATAATCCACTGTCATACTCCAAGATTCACCTGACTTCTGTACTGGCCAAATAGGAGAGTTGAATGGGGATGTGGTGGGAATCACCACTTCTGAGTTTTTTGAGTCCTTGATGGTGGCACTAATCTGCATTATCTGTCTAAGGATGCCATATTGTTTTTATTTAATATTTTTCTAGATAGAAACAGCTCTTATGGCTTTTCTAGATAGAAACAGCTCTTTTGGCCTTTCACACCATAATAACCCTCATCTTATCTGTCAAAGAGCCAATGTGGGGGTCCTGCCAACTGCTAAGTATGCCTGTCTCAATTATGCATTCTGGCACTGAGGATAAACAGGATGAATCCAGGGACCCACTGGACCCACTGTAAGTTGGACCTGAGCTAAAACTCTGTTAATTATCTGATTTCCATAAGCCCTCACTTTAATTGGAGGATCACAGTGAGATTTTGGGTCCCCTTGAATTAACATCAGCTCAGAGCCAGTGTCCAGAAGTCCCCAAAATGATCATTTCTCTTTCCCCCAATGCACAGTTACCCTGGTAAAAGGTCAGAGGTTTCCTTGGGGAAGGATGGGAGAAAAATTCACATATAAATTCTTGGTAATGTAGTGGGATCTTTCCTCAAGGGGATCCACCCCCTCTCCTTCATTCAAGGGTTTCTGGATCTTAAACTGGCTTAAGTCTAGAAATGGATTCATGGAGCATGATTTTCTTTTTTTTTTATAATTCAAATTAGTCTTTTGTCTATTCAACCTAGAAGTTATCTGCTTATATAAATTAAGTAGGAACGCAGTAGGCTTCCTATCAATTTCACTAATAGGAACTTCTTGATTAATTAGCCAATGCCAGAGCTCCACACGTGTTAACCACTCTAATTGCTGCTTTGCCTCTGCTTTCCATTATGGTAGCTATGCCTACCTTGCCTTTGACCACTGAGTGCTGCCACTTGGTACCTGCCACCTTGGGATCCAATTATTGCCGCTCTATTTAAATATTGTAGTTGAGTGATAGCAGTTTCCACTATTAGCTCTGACATACAGAGAAGAGCAATTACAGGGCTCTTCAAAGATGCAGGTGCTGTTCTCACAAATCTATTTCACAAGGAATTAGTTAAGGTATATCTTCTGGACCCTCCCAGCTGGAATGAGTAGATCTAAAGTGACTAACCCACTCTACCATCCCAATCTCCCTAAGTCCTAAGCCTAAGGATCCCTTCCTCTACATTAAACTAAAAGATATAAGACATTTCCAGCTTGCTCACAATGGGCCATCTTTTAATCCGTATTTCAGGTAACTAAGAAAATAAACTATTAGAACCTTTTTTAACTCTCCAAATAGCAACATTAAAAGCAGATTCCCTACTTTGTAGGCCCAAATTGATAAATTCAGTATGATCCAATTCTGTTCCTTCCACCATTATCCCACACACTTTATATCCATCACCCTGCCTGTTCGCCAGATTTCTGTTTATATAAATTAGAGAACTCAAGCAGTTCTTTTCAGTGGAGTGCACCTCATCATAGGGCACACTCTCAACCTCACCTTTAGGGGCCTGCTGGGATGTTAGACCTAGTCTAGTAATAGGTCCAGAAACAAACAGGGGTTTATGGGGTGGATCCTGAGGAGATTCAACATTTTCTTGCCTGGCAATTGCCTCAGAGGAGGCCATCACTGTTGCCTCAGAGAGAGTAGGGTTTATCTCTTCAGACAAAGGTGGAAAGGTGATGGCAGCATGGGTCAGGGAGAGAATATTGCTACTACTGGGGATGAATAAGGTGTTTCTTCTGGCAAAAACATTTCATCAGAATTTACAAACTCAGTTTTCCCAGCTTCATCAGGGTCCTCCTACATATCCCCATTCCAAGTTGCAGGGTCCCATTCTTTTTCAATCAATACCCTCACTTTAACAGTAGACAGCTGGTGAGGCTGTGCTTGCATCCCTCATTGCAGGTCAGCCACTTGCATGATGATAGTTTCTGTCCGTTTTTCCACAATTTCAGCTCTGTCTCTACAGGAGATAAGATTCTCACGGAGGGCAATCTTAGCAGAGTTGATGCTCAGTATCTGCTTCTGAAGCTGGGAGACAGAATCCCTGAGTTCACCATTTTCTTTTAACACTTTGTCCACTGAACTTAGGAGCAATCACCAAGCTTCATTATGTTTCCTGGTTCTCCACATATGGTCAAATGTATTATGTACAGAGTCACTAAACTCCTTGCCTCTCACTAGCAGTGAATCAGGAGAGTCAAATGCATTTGTTTTGCAAAACTCTCTAAATAGTTCACCCCAAGGACTACTGGTATTCTGGTGTTCTCCATACTCTTAGAAGTAGAGCCCTTAGCATTTTTGCATCTAATCATAACAAGAATCCAACTCTAGGAACCTCAAAACCAACAAAAGAACTACATCCTTATTATTATATTCCTCTAGAACCATTCCTGGTACTAAAATCTGTATTAGTGAAGATTTTCCAGAGGGACAGAACTGATGGAATATATATATATAAAGGGCAATTTATTGAGTATTAACTCACACGATCACAAAATCCCACAATAGGTGATCTGCAGGCTGAGGAGCAAGGAGAGCCAGTCAGGGTTGCAAAACTGAAGAACTTGGAGTCCAATGTTCAAGGACAGGAAGCATCAACATGTGAGGAAGATGTAGGCTGTGAGGGTAGGGAAGTTTCTCTTTTCACATTTTTCTGCCTGCTTATATCTAGCCACTCTGGCAGCTGATTAAGGGTGCCCACCCAGATTAAGGGTGAGTCTGCCTTTCCTAACCCACCTACTCAAATATGAATGTCCTTTGGCAACACCCTCACAGACAAACCCAGGATCAATACTTTGTATCCTTCAATGCAATAAGTTGACACTCAGTAATAACCATCATAACTTAGTCAAAGCATAATTATATCAGAATACATCTATTAAAATCATTTAAAGTAAATATTGTCTTTCAGATCTTTATGTTCTGTTTTTAAGAATTTGGTTTCTAACTATTCTGCATTTTGCTTTGCAAATATATGTACATGTTAATTTAAAAAAAAATAATAACTGACTATATTCACCAGATTTAAACACAGTATTCTGTTTGTTCCTTCGGTTCTAGTGTTTGATTTCCAAGTCCCATTCTAACAAGATTCAAATAATGACAGCATTTATTTGTGACAATTTTAATAAATTTGTGAATGAAAACAACTCCATTTTTATCTCATTTTAGTATTTCCTCACATGCCTCACAAGGCTTTTTGGTGTTTTTGTTGTGGGATGGGGGGGGGGTGTATATTTAAAGTGAATGTTCTATCGTATTTCATTTCTCCAGGGCATAAGTTTCATTTGTGAGTTTTTATATTCCACAGGAAATGGATTAGTTTTAACTTGCAAATGTTCTGTTACTTTACATTTTTGAAGCAGGTGTAGTTTTAACTTCTTTCCAGATGTAAGATTTAATTTTGGGGGATTTGAGTATGAGTTTTGACTGGTCAAGAAGAAACATATTCATTACTTGCCATTTTACATTTGATAGAAAAAACATAGAATAAATTCTGCAGTATAATGCTAGTTAAGTGATTTAATATGAAAGATAAATAAACCTTATCGTAAAATGCTTTGGTTTTATTTTTGTTTTTATTTTGGGGAGGAGGTTAAATGCTAATGGAATTTTAACCAATTCTGAGAAATCTGTAAAGTAAACGGTGATTTATTATACAATTATGCATATTTAGTGTCTTAAAATGTGTAAAATTTATCATTTAGGATCCACACTATTAAATTACAACCCTTACAGTCCTTTCACATGAAGTTCTGTTATGATAAATGATCTTCCCAAAGTGTCTTCTGGAAAGTGATATCAACACCATTGATACATGAAAAAAGGAAAAAAAGGCAATTAGCACTTGATGAATTACATGACAATAACAGGCTTTATTCGCTTCATTTAAAGATATTTTATAAAATACTGAAAATGCTCAGATAGTCTTATATGAGTCTCCCAAGCTGTCTTTAAGCAGACTGACTGTGTTTTAATTTTCTTCTGAAGCCTCTTTTAATTATCACATGACTATGGGTATGCACATGTAACTATTATTTGACAATTCTATCCAAATTTAAGTGATACTAAGTAAGTACCATGTCATTTAGAAGAATTGGTTCAAAATATTTTTTGAGTAATATACAATTCTCTAATTTAGGACCGTGTTTCCATTACTTGGCATACTTTTTTGAACATCTAGTTATTTTTCTGTTTTACTTTCTAAACAACATTTTACTTGTTCAAGTTTTCAAATGACCTTTAGTCATATTGGAAAATCTATGTAACAAACCTGCACATTCTGCACATGTACCCCAAAACTTAAAGTATAATTTAAAAAAACAAAAAAGAAAAAGAAAATCTAATTATTTTAAAAATACAAAGTAATTACCTCCTCATAATAAAAATTTTGGACCTTCTAGAAACAAATAAATGGACTCAGGTTAAGAATCCCAAATTAGAAAAGTTTTCAGACTTAGAAGGTGGCAAACCATTTATCTTGCCTATTTCTAATATTTTTTAAATATGTTTTCAAGCCTGCTAAACATGCTATACATTGTTTTATTATTAGACTTACTGTGATTAAAATGGACCAGCTTCCAAATCTGAGGGTTAGATGATATTGCACATAGTTTTTCTTTTATTTCAGAAAATGAAATTCCCTTAGCATATAAGGAAACTATATGTAAAACTCAGGCACTTTAAATACTATAGCCAGTATAATATTTATTGATTTATTATAAGACAAAACAATTTTACTTCATTGAGGAAGAATTTATTACTAGTTAGCGTTCAAGAAAATTTCAGTTGTATTATTAGGTCAGTTTTACTTTTTTCCACAAAATATAAGTACATATGCATTATTGGATATCATTGATAGATCTAAAGGTAGAATCTGGCCTTTGAATATTAAGAAATGGTATATTTTCATTACTTTGATGCTTATAAACCACAATATTTTATACTTTCACAGAAATGTAACTGTATGCTTTTTACTTGACATTTTACTATAATTTTTTTAATTTTAATTGACTTGTTATTTTAACTTGTGTCTTCAACCTCTTAAAATTTCTCTTTTATTGTTTTATTTACAAAAGCTGTTGACCAGTTTAATAATTTAAAATCATACTATTTTATTATATTGTCTCATTTTTAGATAGCTTTTGTATTGTTTTTTGAATTTACCAAAAATATATATAATTATCTGCTGATAAATGTGGTTGTGATTATTTTTCAGTTATTTAGATTAAAACTGCTTTTTCTTACCTAATTGCATAAGCTAATGCCTCTATTTCTGAGTAAAATTTTACTAATGATAATGAACATCTCCCTATTCTTAATCTGAATGGAAATAAGAATTTTGTTTCTGATACATAAAAAAATCAAGGAAAGAATTTCACTTTTTCTTGACAAATTAGTAATTACAATTTTATTGATATGATATTGGAAAATGGAAAAAACAAGGTGGAGTTCTCTTATTAAAGAAACCCATGAGTTTTGTCTCAGTAAATTTCATTATACACAATAATTTATTTCTCTGCATAAGAACTCATTTTAAATGGCAGAGTGAATATAAAATACACAGTTCTAGAATTAAAAATAATAACTTATTGTTGTTGTTTTTAGGAGTATTTCATTTCTATAAGTTCTATAACAAATTGGATTAAAGAATGGTCAAATCCAAAGGACTATTTCACTCAACACTGAAGAGGAAACAAGGCCATCAAAAATACTCAATAATATTTTTGATCATTTGCAAACTGAAAGTGAGAGAATTGAGAGATGGAGTAAGAACATAGGTTTTTGTTCTAAATAATAAAGAGCAACAAAGCCACTATGATATAGTGAATATAATAGGAGGATTAAAAAGCAGTTTCACCTCTTTAATGAAAAACAATATTGTGTAGAAAAACCTGGTCAAATGTCAGTCCTTGCTATTCCCTGTTTTTCCCTGTTGAACCATGGGGTGAAGTTTTTTTTTTCTTATCACAATTTGTATCTATGCCCAGAGAGATAGAATCCATAGTTAAGTAAGAAAAACAGTACAAGGACGAATATTGATCAAGCAAGCTTTAAAATAAGAAAAAAACAGCTTTGATATAGCATAAATGTTTTTGAAAATAAAAATACCCTACTTATAAAATATAAACACAAAACTGTAAAAATGTTTTTAGGGAAAAATAGAATTTTTAAAATGTGTATAGTATCATCATCCATATTGCATCATAAACAACCAAAATAAAAGTAAACTTAAGTAGATGATGAGATACTTGTTAGGGAAAGAAGCAATTAGAGGTTTCATATAATAAAGAAAAAAAATTGGAATAAAAACTCCACAAATGATATGAATAACAGAATGTATAATATAAAGAATAAAATGAGATGTGTGGACAATAGATTCAGAGATCTTTGAATATATTTGATAGGAAATATAGTAGATTACACATAAGATGGAAAGTAATATTTAAATTAATAAAACATCCATAAATGTTCATTTTTGTATAAATTTTTTACAGTGATCAAGTGTTCATATGTTGCCAGTTAAAATATTAAAATACAAATCTATATTCATGTGGTTCCTGAGTGACATGAAAAGTAGATTATGCTGCTATCTGACACAGTGATATACTTTAATTATTCTGGGAAAAGAGCATGAACCTCTAAAATTCCTTGATACAAAGAGTTTAACAGAAGAGTTCATAATGTAATAGTACTGAGAAATAATTTTTTTTTTTTTTTTTTGAGACGGAGTTTCGCTCTTGTTGCCCAGGCTGGAGTGCAATGGCGCGATCTCGGCTCACCGCAACCTCCGCCTCCTGGGTTCAAGCAATTCTCCTGCCTCAGCCTCCCGAGTAGCTGGGACTACAGGCACGTGCCACCATGCCCAGCTAATTTTTGTATTTTTACTAGAGACGGGGTTTCACCATGTTGACCAGGATGGTCTCGATCTTTTCACCTCGTGAT
>PVKV010025349.1:0-29776 GCA_004027835.1 Alouatta palliata
TCCCTGTCCAGTCTATCATCGATGGGCATTTGGGTTGGTTCCAGGTCTTTGCTATTGTAAACTGTGCTGCAATGAACATTCGTGTGCATGTGTCTTTATAGTAGAATGATTTATAATCCTTTGGGTATATACCCAGTAATGGGATTGCTGGGTCAAATGGAATTTCTATTTCTAGGTCCTTGAGGAATCGCCACACTGTTTTCCACAATGGTTGAACTAATTTACACTCCCACCAACAGTGTAAGAGTGTGCCTATTTCTCCACATCCTCTCCAGCATTTGTTGATACCAGATATAGGTGATGGGGAGGAAGGCAGCAAATCACACTGCCATGTGTGTACCTATGCAACAATCTTGCATGTTCTTCACGTGTACCCCCAAACCTAAAATGCAATAAAAAGTATATATATTAAAAAATATATATATCCTCACTATATTTTCTTCTGTCTCAAAACTTTTATATCTTATGCCTATTTTGCACTGCTAATTTATTCAGTTTCACTGTACCTATAGGCTGTTCTTGGATTTTTAAATGTCCTTTAAGAAAAAGCAATACAGTATTGAACTAACTTCATATTTATTGGTAGAATGACTAGAGTGCTTTAGTTTAATGGGTTATCCATCATAGAGGCATCAAATGAGATTGTAAGTACTAAAGTGCTTTGAAAACAGTAATAAACTACACATGTAGAAAATTAAAAAAAAAAATACAGAAGAAAATTAGCCAGGCATGGTGGTGCATGCCTGTAATCCCAGCTACTCAGGAGGCTGAGGCAGGAGAATCGCTTGAACCCAGGAGGCGGAGGTTGTGGTGAGCCGAGATCACGCCATTGCACTCCAGCCTGGGCAACAGAGCGAGACTCTGTGCCAAAAAATAAAAATTAAAAAAGAGTATTTTATTATACATGAAAACTATATAAGATTCACATTTCAGTGTCCATAAATAAAGATTTTGTTAAAATATAGCCACACACGAATTTGTTTCTGTGGCTGCTTTCATGCTGTAGCAGTAGAGTTGGGTAGTTGCAACAGAGACCATATGACCCTCACAGTCTAAAGTATTTATTCTCTAACTTTTCACAGAAAAAGTCAACTGACCCCTGATATACACCAACTGTTGTATCATTAGAAAACTAGTGTTAGGTGTGGTGGCTCACACCTGTAATCCCACGACTTTGGGAGGCTCAGGTGAGTGGATCACTTGAGCCCATGAGTTTGAGACCAGCCTGGGAAACATGATGAAACCCTGTCTATACAAAAAAATACAAAAATTACAGGAGGCTTAGGTGGGAGGATTACTTGAGCCCAGGAGGTGGAGGCTGCAGTGAGCCGTGATCATGCCACTGCACTCCAGTCAGGGTGACAGAGCAAGACTGTCTCAAAAAAAAAAAAAAAAAAAAAAAAGAAGAAGAAAGAAAGAAAACTAGTAAAAACAGGCATCCCCAAAAATAAATAAACCCACAGATATACTTCTCTTACACAGGAAATAGTTATTTAAATAACATCTATTCCTGCCTTATTTTTCTCCTTGATAGTTACCACTATTTATTTATTACTGCTTTACATACTATACTTTTGCTTGTTTAAATAAACAGATACAGGTTAACTATTTCTTCCCTCTAGATTGTAACTTTAGTGAGGGCAGGGTTTTGTGTCTGTATTGCTTACTGTGCATGTAGTAGACACACAATGTATATTTGAGTATTCACATAATATATATCTGAATTGAGAAACCAACTGCTGAATTTGATTTGCTACATATTACGATTTCCAACTCTGAGGATGACTGGGTGACAGAAACAAAGTATCCTTTCTTCATCTGCATAGCTTGCCTAGCTTTGCTCTGGAGATTGTAGGAGGTATCTCTGAATTTCAGCAATATCTAACAGCATTTTGATGCTGTTCCCAATGTATAAATATACATATTAGATATATTCATTTTAAAAAGTATTTAATAATATACTTTTATAATGTATTTTATATGTTAATATATCATATAATTTTATATTAACATTTAATATTATGCATAATATAAAATTTACATATGATATATCTATACCTCAAGCTTTTATATCAGTTATTGTTTTTGTACATTTGAAACAATAGGCTTTGTGAATGGCACATAGTAAACACCTAAAGGTTAAAGTAATTGAAGAATTAAGCAAACTCTCTGCTAATAGGTTATTTTATGAAGACAGAGGTATTGCTTAGTGGTTTCCCACTGCATTTACAATGAAATCCAAATGGTTTACTAGCCAGTAAAGCATTGTATGACTTGACCATTTGTCTTTGTCTCCCACCTTCTCCCTTGCTTGTTATGCTGAAATCAAACTGAACTTCTTTAAGTTACTCTATTTCCTTAAGGTCCTTTATTTATAGTCAAACAAAATATTATGACTCCCCCATAGACTCTAAGCTCTATTAGGGCAGGGATCACAGATGTCTTACTCACCATTAACAACCCAATGTTTAGCAAAATAAATGAATAAAATCTTGGGAATACATTTTGAATCTTGATTTAGGTGCCAGTTACACAACTGTGTTTGCAAAAAGTCATCGGGTTTTAATGTTGGCATTTTTCATGTAAATGTGTTGATAAGTTTTAAAAAACCTAATCCTAAGATTCTCTTATTTACTATGCTAACATGAGTAAGTCCATTCCTCTGAAATTTAGTTTTATCATTTATCAAGAATTCTTTTTGTACCTGTCTCATAGAGTTGTTGCAAGCACTGATAAGATGACATAAGTGAAACTGCTTTATCATAATAGATACACAACAAATACCAGTTGAATTTCTCTTCTTTGAAGGATGTAGAAGCAAAAAGATGCAGAGGTGAAGCTCTCAGAGGCCAAATAGGATGAAACTTTCACCTGCAGAAGAGCGCTTAGATAGCCAAAGAGAGTTGAGACGAGACACCGTAAGGATAGAATGAACTCCAGGGAGCACTTGATCTCTAGAGTATGCCACAGGGCCCTTAGATCCTTTTACCCTTAAAAATTAGAAGGGCCTTGGGGTCTGGGGAAGAGCAAGAGGTTGGGACTGGGGGAGAGTAGCCAGAGATTATAGTCATGGTGTATCCAAGTGAAGTGATTTTTGGTGGACAGACAGTGATCTCATGGTCTAATCAACCATGAGAGAGCCATGTGGCTAAAAAATAAAGCCAACATAGAAGTCCTCCTCTACAATTAAAATGTAGCCTGAAGTGTTTCAAAACTAATAAAGAGCTAGATATAATTGCATCTCAGACAATTACTGGAAGAAGAGTAACTACTAAGAATAGGAGTTTCCATTCTATTGTCACAGGAAGGCTGGGAAAAGAGGGGCAAGTGCATTTAAGGAACGTTAGAAACAGCAAAAGAACTCAGAGAACTTGAGGTTCTCTCAGAGTTCCAAATTTAAATCATTCCAAATTTAAGACATCAAAGCAGCTGAAGCCAAAATAAAATTTTAACTTAAAAAATTCAGCTCACAAAATATGCCTTATATCACTCTCCGTCTGAACTAGTGGTACTTACACTTAATGTATTGAACTATATTGACCAACTAGAAAATAAACCACAAGAACCAGATTGAACCAAGACATTTTGAGGGGGAAAATACCAATCTTGGTTAGTATCCTCATAGGTCCTGTTTACTGTTATTAAGAACTATTAAAACTCTTATAGGTGGGCACAGTGGCTCACACCTGTAATCCCAGCACTTTGGGAGGCCGAGGTTGGCGGATCACGAGGTCAAGAGATTGAGAACATCCTGGCCAACATGGTGAAACCCCGTCTCTACTAAAAATACAGAAATTAGCTGGGCATGGTGGTATGTGCCTGTAGTCCCAGCTACTTGGGAGGCTGAGGCAGGAGAATCACTTAAATCCAGGAGGTGGAGGTTGCAGTGAGCCGAGATAGCACCACTGCACTACAGCCTGGCAACAGAGTGAGACTCTGTGTCAAAACAAAAACAAAAACAAAGAACTGTTATCATTTAATCCTCCCTCAAAGCCTGTGAAATTAGAGCTACTATTAATAACCCCATTATGGTTGAAGAAACTAAGTCTTAAAGAGGCTAAATGACTTTCCCAAGATCAGATAGATAGTAATTGGCAGGCCAGACCTCAAGTCCACATATGTGTGATAGCAAAGTTCATGCTCTAACCTGTTGTTGAAACTCTTTGTTGAGATGTATGTAACATGTCATTATTTAAAAGGTCATGCTTGTATGTGTCTATTAAGATAAGTATATCAAGGCCAGGCACAGTGGCTCGCACCTGTAATCCTAGTACTTTGGGAGGCTGAGGCGGGTGAATCATGAGGTCAGGAGTTTGAGACCAGCCTGGCCAACATGGCGAAACCCCATCTCTACTATATATGCAAAAACTTAGCTGGGCATAGTGCCAGGTGCCTGTAATCCCAGCTACTCAGAAGGCTGAGGCAGGAGAATTGCTTGAACCCAGGAAGTGGAGGTTGCAGTGAGCTGAGATCGTGCCACTATACTCCAGCCCGGGCAGCAGAGTGAGACTCCATCTGAAAAAAAAAGTATATCTAAACATTAAGTTGTACACCTTAAATATATACAATCAAAAACTATAGTAAAAAAAATTCAGACTGAAAAATAAACAGGAAACAAACTTGATACAGTTCTCAAAAAAGGTATACTTTCCAAAAAGTAGATAAAATGTGATATAGGTTCTATTATTGTCCCAAATTAGGGACATTTTAGCTCATCTAATGTAAGTAATATATAAAAGAGCCTAACATTTTCCCTAGTATATTATAACATAGTAATTATTCAATCAACATTCAAACAACTGCATATTATACAGTGGTATTTTGTTTGGTGTTTTCTGAACTGAAATGATAGCAGCTCCCAGGATATTGATATAAAGTCAATCTGGATCTCCATCTAAAATCTAGTGTCCACTTTGCAACTTTCAGCCTGTATTTGGGGATGCATGCTTCTGTTTATAGTTCTTTGACAGTTTTATGATGCTGGGATACTAATAATGTGGATGTAAGCTTGCTCTACCTAAGTACTGTACTGAATACTACATTTCTGCATTGTTAAGTTGTCATTTCTAAACTGTATGAGCACTATAAAGATCAACAGAGTCTTAACTTACAATTTTAAAAGCCATGGTACTGGAAATCTGTTCAATGCCAATATGACTTCCATGTACAAGAAATGCATGCAGAGAAGAAATCCTGAAAACTGTAGATTGATGACTCTTCTTTTTTATTTTTTAATTTCATTTTAGGTTTTGGGGTACATGTGAAGAACATGCAAGATTGTTGCATAGGTGCACACGTGGCAGTGTGATGTTCTGCCTTCCTCCCCATCACCTATATCTGGCAATTGAAGATGAGATTTGAGTGGGAACACAGCCAAACCATACCAAGTATATTCAAGTAAGAGATTGATGACTCTTACTTGAATATACTTGGTATGGTTTGGCTGTGTCCCCACTCAAATCTCATCTTGAATCCCCACGTGTTATAGGAGGGACCCAGTGGGAGGTAATTGAATCATTGGGGGGCAGGTCTTTCTCATGCTGTTCTTGTGATAGTGAATAAGTCTCGTGAGATCTGATGGTTCTATAAGGGGAAGTTTCCTGGCATAAGCTCTCTCTTTTTGCCTGTTGCTATCCATGTAAGATGTGACTTGCTCCTCCTTGCCTGCCACCATGATTATGAGGCTTCTCCAGCCACATGCAACTGTAAGTTCATTAAACCTCTTTCCATTGTATATTACCCAGTCTCAGGTATGACTTTATCAGCAGCATGAGAAGAGACTAATACAATAGTAAAAGAGAGTATCATGTGTAACATTGTTACTAACTTGTAAACTCAAAAAAAAAAAAAAAAAAAAACCCAGAAAATTTGTCCCTCTTGTTTGCCAATTGTTTCTCTAAGGCAGGGCTTTTTAACTTTGACACTATTGACATTTTTGGACTGGTTAATTCTTTCTTGTAAGGGGCTGTTCCATGTATTGTAGGATGTTTAGCACTTTAGCAGTACCTGGCCCCAACCCACAAGATGTCAGCAGCACCCCTCTCCAGTTGTGACAAACAAAAATATCTCTGGATATTGCCAAATGCCTCCTCGGGGAAAAATTGCCCCCAGTTGAGAACCCCTACCCTGAAGAATAAAATAGCATATGGCAAATAAAAGACACTCACCAAACATTTTTGGATTGACTGAAGACAGGAAAGAACAGCGTTTCACAAAATGTACCATTTGTGATATGCTTTGAATATCTAGGTAGGACCTAGAAAAATTTCTATAATTTTAATAGTTATGTATTTTGTATACATTATAAAATATATAACACAACAAACCCATGTTTTTGCATACTACTTTATAGGACACTAAAGTGGATACTGAGGTTAAAAACGACTTAATTGAAAGAAACATTCATTAAGTAAGTGTACACAACAGATGCATTAAGCAAAACTCATTAAATTGATTAAGGTAGTATGTGAATTACTGGAGTTTGAAACATTCATTTATACTAAAGGAAACTGAAGCAAAAATGAGCTTCCCATAAGTCTGGTTTGTGCGGGCCACTAGAATCCTCTTTGGAAATGATCTAGTGCCTTGCACAGGCTAGATACAGGTGTAGAAGACAAATTGCTTACCCTTTGAGAATTAGTCTGATAGACACTATAAGATATGAACAATGATTATTTTTATTTAGATTTTCTAATGTCTGGCTAAAAGCTGCTTTGTTGTTGTTATTGTTAAGTGTATCACCATTATTTTAGAAGTAATGTTTAGTTTGGGATGGGGACTTCACTGAGAATCAAATAAATACTGCTGCTTAGAGAAGTATAAAAAGTAACATAAATGCGCGCGCACGCGTGCACACACACACACACACACACACAAGCTGAAAGAAGGGGCCAGAGACTAGAACAGCAGAGGATCACAATGGAAAGATCACGACATCAGAAGAAGCAGGGAGCAGGGAGGTAACCTGGGCCCGGGAGAGTTTGGGGTTTGGGACAATATGGGTAATAGGCCTTGAGCCTTTTATCTCTATAAAAAAACTGTCTTCTTTAAAATAAGATGCTGATCTTTGGAGGTTTATTACTGAAATGCTAGATGAGGTGGCTGACAAGTAGTATTGATTTTTGCCTCCTTGGTTTTATCTTCCTCGGGAAGATAGCTGCCTCCAGTGATGCTGGTTTTCTCCACCATGCTGACCTCTGGAGTGGCAATTCCTCTTTGAAAATCCTGGACCATGCCTGACAGCTGTTTCCTTTGTGGTTTCTCCTAACACAATTTAAATAGGTTTGATTCTTTTCTAAAAGACTTTATTAAATATTAAAGAATAAACAAGAAATAAAATACGAGAAGTACTGCCAGATTTACCTAGCATCTCTGATATCACTGTCCCCGGTCAAGCCACTCTCACATCTCAAATCTCCTTTCCCTACTGCTGCCAGAGGTATCTTCTAAAAATCACAATTTAGCTGTATCACTCCCCTGCTTAACTCTTTCATGGCTTCTCATTTGTTCATGGATTACATTTTAGTACATTAACTTTCTTTTGGTATTTCCTGGAGTAAAAATGGTTTTATAGTTATATTGACATAATGATTATTTCATTTATCTGATTTGAATGGGTTACAGTTAAAATTGAGATGATACTTGGGAAGGGTGAGGACCTTCCTGTGAAAAGGTATGAGTTCTAACACTTTTCTAAAGGTTTCCCAGAATAGCTTTATCTGAAGGGCCAGGAGTCACTGGATTTCAAACTGTGCTTCCTATAGTGCTAGGTTTCTGATGAGGTATGTCCTGGCCGCCTCCAGGAAAAATCCAAATGGGTGAGACTACAACCCTCCACCCCAATTCTGCCTGAGGAGTTCTACCCTAACCCATTTTTTATATATTGGTGGTCTGCATAAAATTTTTTGAGGGCTGTCTGCTGCTTTCAAAAACGATATGTTGATAAGAAGCCATTAGATGATTTCTAAAGTTCCTTTCAACTCCAACATTATCTTAGAATCCAGTCTCCTTGACTTCTTTCTTGATTCACTTTATGTTAATTTTGTTCCATATGATTAATGCCTTGTTAGAAAATGATAGAATTTCAGAGCTGCAAGAAACTTTAGCAGTTATCTTGTCCAGTTTTCCAAAATGAGCTCCAAAGAACAAGACTCCTGAGAAATGCACATTGCTTACATAAAAAACTATGTAACCAAATACTTTGAGACTGTACTTTTGTCCCATTGCTCATTAGCGTTTTAAAGGCTCTGAGAAGTCTTATAATAAAGAAATCTGACTAACCTTAAGTCAGTATTTCCTACATTGGAAGCATGGGCTTTATATCAAATTACTATGACCTTCTTTATCTGGTACTAATTTCTGCCCTGTTACCAGATCAAAGAGCCCTGTTTTTGAGTAACACACTTTTTATCATGCTATGGAGGATAATTTGGGAAACACTCATGTAGTTGAGCTTCCTCCTTTGGCAAAGAATTTGCCATGGAAAATGATTGATCCAGTATCACACAGCTGGTTATCAGGTCTAAGTCTAATATTCCTCAGTGGTCTCTGCTTAACTTCAAGTAGGTTATAGATTCCTTAATGGACTGATAATTTATGTCTCATAGCTTTACCTTTCAGGTGCTTAGTTTCATATTGGGAACATGACAAGTGAATAATAAATGCATGATAGCTTTATGATTGAACTCTGTGAGAAAGTGAAGCATTATGATATGAGTTAGTTTTTGTGTATGTATGAGTTTTTTTTTTTTTTGGGAAACAGAATTACTGCTCCCCTGTGCACACCGTTTCGCTGTAATTGTGGTGTATGTTTTTTTTATTTCTCCAAAGTTTCTGTTGTCAGTAGTTTATGGTCATTGATTCATACTATTTGTTGGAAATAACTCTGTGGGCTGCTTTGCCTCAGGGCCAATTTGATTAGGGATGCCGCTGTTTTACACCATTCAGGAAAATGTTACACTGTAAAGGGTATTGGATTTGTCACAGAATATTGAAGGGAAGCCAGGGACAGGAATGCTAGTAACTTGCTGGCTTGGTTATTAGCACTGGGCCTTTTGGTATTTTTGTCTGCCATTTTTGTTGATATTGCTGTTTTCTGAAGAGATAAGTTTGTGACCAATTTGAGGATTGTTATGTGGCATGGGCAGAAACTAGTACCAGATAAAGAAGGTCATAGTAGGTTGATATAGAGCCCCTGCTTCCAGAATATTGTGTTTCTGTCCTCTGAGGTTATATTATCTGTTTGTGAGGCAGAAAACATTTATGTAAGGGAGAAAGATTGGAATGTACTTAAATGAAATGCTCACATTAACAACATCAGCTGTACAGTAGCTTATCTGATGTAGCGACTCAGCCTCTATCAGTCTGACTGTGTGTATGTGTTCTGTTTTGTACAGGGAATCATCATCCAGGGACCTGCCAGAAACCACAAGAAAACATGGGGAGGGGTAAGTTTCTTTTCCCTTTTAAGTAATTTAGACTGTCTCCAGAGCTATTATGGTCAGGAAATTAAACTTCTAACTCATAGTATATTTGTGGATACCTAAATTGTATTTCTTGTTAATGTTAGAAAGTTTTTATCTGAAGCAGGGCTTTGCAGAGAAAGACCATCAACCACATTTGTTCACTGGATCTTTGATTTTCTTCTTTTGCAGAGACTCCCCAGTACAGGGAGAGATGAATCAAACTTGATACTATATATATAGACCTGCCCCAAACCCAGCTTCCTTATAACTCTTCTTTATGTTTTCTGTTTCCTTGATAGTAACATAAAATAAAGAGTCTACTATGCAGCCAATGACAGTAGTAAAAAAAATTATCTGTGAGCTTGATTTGTAATTAAAAAAAAAAATTTTAAAGCCCAGCATTAAGAACCATTAGATGAATTCCTTCTGTTTATTTTTGCCTTCTCATAAGACTATTTGTGGGCAGTGGACAACAGATAAATTTAAGTTCATTTCATTGTTAATATTAAGCAGCCACCACAGGAACTTCATTAACAATTCTAATTAATGAAGATCATGTCAACCTAAAATAATCAAAAGGATCAGAATCTAGTTTAAAGAGTTTATTCCAGTGCGAAGGTTGAGGACAGAGTCACCTGGAAAGCACCGATTCTAAAGAATGGAAATCAGTGTTTCAAAGTGTAGAAGTTTGGTGATCACTTGAATAGACAAAGTTTAGGATATTTTAACAGAATTTTAACATCTTTCTATGTAAGGCTTACTGCATAGTTACAATGACCTGATTGACCCAGATGGTCCTTTTTTTTCACGAAAGGTATATTTAACATTCCACATTGAAGATGTAATTGTCATGGGGTCCCTGTGAGGGGCACCATCTGGTCTGAATTAGGTACAGGATAATAAAGGAGGAATAGTAAAGATAGGTGACTGAAATGGGGAGGTCTGGCCCCTGGTTTTTGCTAGTCAATTGCAAAACTATAGCAATGAGGAAGATTGTTAAACTATAACCTAAGAAGCAGAATTGCAAAATATGTTATGTGACTGAAATCACAGTCACATCTCTCCCAAGGCTTAAAGTGTTTTGGGGGTGTTCCAACAGCTTTTAAATTTTATTAATTTTTACAATCATAAAATCAGAATGCTATGAAGGATCTCAGAGGAAAATTTGGTGTGTGGTGTAGTATAGTATAGTGAGAAGAATACTGCATATAGAAGTCCTGAATTCAAGTTCTACCTCTATTACCTTGATCAAATCCTGGAACCTCCCTAAACTTATTTGTTTATCTCTGAGATGGGATTAATACATTCTGCACTTCTAGCCTCAGAAAGTTGTGGTTGACATAATGTGATGATACATGTAAAAGTGTTTTGAGAGCTCTAAAGTGTAATGGAATACAGCAGTGGTATCTGCCTGTTACTGTCCTCACTGACTAACTATAACTTCATTGTTTTTTTAATGGGTAAAAATGAAGTTATTGACCAGATGCTTTTGTAGGCAGTAGAACTGGGACTTGGGTCATACAAACAACAGAGTTCCTCCTTTTGTTGCACTGTGCTTGCCCCACCCTTGTATGGGCCCTAATAAGAAGCTCCAAGGATTATGGATCAATCATGGAAAATATCTTCCTGAATCTTTTTCCTGTTTTCTCCAGAGCTTCCCTTGGAAATTGATTAGGCCTAGCTATTCTAGATCTTTCTAGGTTTTCACAAAAGATGCCAATCTCTGATGGTTTAGAAATTTTATAACTAAATAAACTTTTTAAAAACTATTTTAAATAGTTTTTAAACTCTGGGAATTCTGGGACTAATCTGTGCCATGTCCTGTCCACAAATCAGCTGTCAATGGAAGCTTCCAGAGTAGTGATACAGCTCCAATGACTGGGGGAACACCAGGGTCCTTACTCTCGTGCTGATTTAGATCAAATGACACAGACACAAGAGGAGTGGTTTTAAGGAGTTGAGAGTTTAATAGGCAAGAAAGAAGAAAGAAGTTTCCTGTACAGAGACAGAGGGAGGGGGGCTCCAAGCTGAGAGAGGAAATTTTGAGTGTGGCAGAAAACGGTTATATGCTGAGGCTGGAGGAGGCAGTGTCTGATTTGCATAGGGCTCAGGGGATTGGTTTGGCCAGGGATATCATTCACATAGCCTGCTAGAAAACTGGCCCTCCCACCCTAGTCTTTCAACATGCAAATGTAGGGCACCCTGATGTTCTACACAAGTGGTGATATGTGGGGGTGGCCATGTTGCCAGGAATATGTGAGGGCAAGGGGAAGAAGATGGTGGCAGTCCCCATGTTTGGGTGGACCCAGTTTCTAATGGCCGACATTTGCATATCAAAGCTTGCCAGCCTGTCTCTAAGAGCATGGGCTTTCCTGCTAGACAAGTAACAACGTTTCTGGAGCTGCTTTAAAAGAAACAAAAACTTCCCAAGGGTCCCCTTTCCTCTCTATCTGCCCAAAATAGTTTCTTAGTAACTCCTATAACATTAGCACATCATGTTTGGTCCTCACCCAATTCCAAAAGCTTCAAGTGGATTTGGAGAATGTTCTGGTTGTTGGATACTGCCATAGCAATATGGAGGAGAGTGCTGCACTGAGACAAGGAAACCAATTCTTTCTTATTTCCTCTATCCATTTTTAGACTGCTTATCAGGTCACTAGCAAAGGAACTATTAGGTGCTTAGTTTAGAAGATGTCTCAGCAACTTTTTGTTCAAATGTTCAGGCAATTAATATATAGTTGATCTTTTAACAATATGGGGGGTAAGGATGCTGACTCTGTTCCATAATCAAAAATCCATGTATAATTTTTTTTGATGTCCCCAAAACTAAACCACTAATAGCTTACTGTTGACTGAAGGCCTTACCAATAACAAACAATTGATTAACACATGCTTTATATACTATGTGTATTATACACAGTATTCTTATAATAAAATTAGCTAGACAATAGAAAATATTATTAAGAAAATCATAAGGAAGAGGAAATACATTTACCATTTATTAAGTAGAAGTAGATCATCATAAAGGCTTCATTTTTGTCATCCTCATGTTGAGTCAGTGGAGGAAGAAGAGGAATTGGTCTTGCTGTCTTAGGAGTGGCAGAGACTGCAGAAAATTTGTATATAAATTAACCTGTGCCGTTTAAATACGTGTTATTCAAGAGTCAACTATAGTTCTTGCTAAAGAACAGGGCATGGTAATGTAATCTGCAAAGATAGGCATGTTTCCAAGCTGGTGATGAGATAAGAGAAGTGTTTCAAAGAATGCTGCTTTTACAAATACAGAAGCTTGTGATAGCATTTTCACTGTGTTGACCACTTTGAAAGCATTTGTAATATCCTGAATCTCAAAGAGACTCTATCGTTTACTCTCTAAGCTTTGCTTAGTTTGCCTGATTACATTTGTTAATTGCTGACACTGTTATTGGGGAGAAAAAGATGCTACTGTATGCTCATTTTTCTCTTTTCTGGCACTGTACAATGAAAATTTTCCTGCATTTGGCAAAGATTCTCACAAACGTAGCTCAGTATATCATACAGGGGGACACAGAGGACAATATTGCAAAGATATGGCACTAGCCTCATTACATAAATTAAGGATGCATGAAAACAAAAAACACAGTTGGATAACTACAGTTTAGGGGAAAAATTGAAACTGAGGTGAATTTCTATTAGCATTCTTTGATTTTAGATGAAGAAATATGTAAATTTCTATTAGCATTCTTTGATATTAGATGAAATAATTTGTAAATATGTGTTAGAAGAATCATTCATGTGACATGAAGGATTATAAACAAAATTTAATTTAAGGGGAGGAGGATGAGAACAGACTTGTGTATTTAATTTCTTATTAGTCTACTACCACCAGTGTCCATTGTGTGTGGCACTGAAATCCCAATCAGTAGGTATGAATTCTTAAACGAGGCTTAGTATTTGAGACGCTTAAGAATCTATAATTATTCAGATATTAACACATTTCTGTAGAGCTCTTGATAACTCACAGATATTTCCTCTACATTATCTTGAGTTGTAAGACAACCCTATGATGTAAATAGGTATTATCCTCATTTTATGTATTATAAAACTGAGGCTCATAAGAAAAAGTCTTATCTGTAATCCACAGACTACGAATGGAGAGCCGAAATGCAAGTCTAGGTCTTCTTATGTTACATTCAGTTTTTTTTCTTCCAAGAAACCATGTTCTGAATGTCCTACTCATCAGTAGTGTATCAGTCAATTAAAAACTTAGGAGCTATCTGTTGCTGTGAGAGGTATAGAAGAGATTATTTTTTAAGATCTGTGTTTGGTCTTCTGTTCTTGTGTCAGTTTGTTGAGAATGATGGTTTCCAGATTCATCTATGTCCCTATGAAGGACACGAACTCATCGTTTTTTATGGCTGCATAGTATTCTGTGGTGTATATGTGCCACATTTTCTTTATCCAGTCTGTCATTGATGGACATTTGGGTTGGTTTCAGGTCTTTGCTGTTGTAAACAGTGCTGCAGTAAACATATGTGTACATGTGTCTTTATAACAGAACAATTTATAATTCTTTGGGTATATACCCAGTAATGGGATTGCTAGGTCAAATGGTATTTATTTCTAGGTCCTTGAGGAATCACTACACTGTCTTCCACAATGGTTGAACTAATTTACACTCCCACCAACAGTGTAAAAGTGTTCCTATTTCTCCACATCCTCTCCAGCATCTGATGTCTCCACATTTTTTAATGATTGCCATTCTAACTGGTGTGAGATGGTATCTCAATGTAGTTTTGATTTGCATTTCTCTAATGACCAGTAATGATGAACATTTTTTCATATGTTTGTTGGCCTCATGTATGTCTTCTTTTGAAAAGTGTCTGTTCTTTGCCCACTTTTGAATGGGCTTGTTTTGTTCTTGTAAATCTGTTTTAGTTCTTTGTAGATTCTAGATATTAGCCCTTTGTCAGATGGGTAGATTGCAAAAATTTTTTTCCCATTCTGTTGGTTGCCGGTTCACTCTAATGATTGTTTCCTTTGCTGTACAGAAGCTCTTAAGTTTAATTAGATCCCATTTGTTATTTTGGCTTCTGTTGCCATGGCTTTTGGTGTTTTAGCCATGAAGTCCTTGCCTATGCCTATGTCCTGAATGGTTTTGCCTAGGTTTTCTTCTAGGGTTTTTATGGTGTTAGGTCTTATGTTTAGATCATGAATCCATCTGGTGTTAAATTTAGTGTAAGGTGTCAGGAAGACGTCCAGTTTCTGCTTTCTGCACATTGCTAGCCAGTTTTCCCAACCCCATTTATTAAACAGGGAATCTTTTCCCCATTGCTTGTTTTTGTCAGGTTTGTCAAAGATCAGATGATTGTAGATGTGTGATGTTGCCTCTGAGGCCTCTGTCCTGTTCCATTGGTCTGTATCTCTGTTTTGGTACCAGTCCCATGCTGTTTTGATTACTGTAGCCTTGTAGTATAATTTGAAGTCAGGTAGTGTGATGCCTCCAGCTTCGTTCTTTTTGCTTAGGATTGTTTTGGCTATGCCGGCTCTCTTTTGATTACATATGAAGTTTGAAATTTTTTTTCCAGTTCTGTGAAGAAGGTCATTGGTAGCTTGAGGGGGATAGTGTTGAATCTATAAATTTCTTTGGGCAGTATGGCCATTTTCATGATGTTGATTCTTCCCAACCATAAGTGTGGAATGTTTTTCCATCTGTTTGTGTCATCTCTTATTATCTTGAGCAGTGGTTTGTAATTCTCCTTGAAGAGGTCCTTTACATCCTTTGTTAGTTGTATTCCTAGGTATTTTATTCTCTTTGTAGCAATTGTGAATAGTAGTTCGTTCTTAATTTGGCTCTCTTTAATTCTGTTATTGGTGCATAGGAATGCTTGTGATTTCTGCACATTGATTTTGCATCCTGAGACTTTGCTGAAGTTGCTTATCAGTTTCAGGAGATTTTGGGCTGAGACGATGGGGTCTTCTAAATATACAATCATGTCATCTGCAAATAGAGACAATTTGGCTTCTTCTTTTCCTAATTGAATACTGTTTATTTCTTTTTCTTACCTGATTGCTCTGGCTAGAACTTCTAATACTATATTGAATAGGAGTGGTGAGAGAGGGCATCCTTGTCTTGTGCCAGATTTCAAAGGGTATGCTTACAGTTTTTGCCCATTCAGTATGATATTGGCTGTGGGTTTGTTGTAAATAGCTTTTACTATTTTGTGATATGTTCCATCAATATTTGGTTTATTGAGAGTTTTTAGCATGAAGGGCTGTTGAATTTTGTCGAAGGCCTTCTCTGCATCTATTGCGATAATCATGTGGTTTTGTCTTTGGTTCTGTTTATGTGATGGATTATGTTTATAGACTTGCGTATGTTGAACCAGCCTTGCATCCCTGGGATGAAGCCTACTTGATTATGATGAATAAGCTTTTTGATGTGCTCTTGCATTCTGTTTGCCAGTATTTTATTGAAGATTTTTGTGTTGATGTTCATCATGGATATTGGCCTGAAGTTTTCTTTTTCAGTTGCGTCTCTACCCAGTTTTGGTATTAGGATGATACTGGTCTCATAAAATGAGTTGGGGAGGACTCCTTCCTTTTGTATTGTTTGGAATAGTTTCAGAAAAAATGGTACCAGCTCCTCTTTGTACTTCTGGTAGAATTTGGCTGTAAACCTGTCTGGACCTGGGCTTTTTTCAGTTGGTAGGCTATTAATTGCTGCCTTGACTTCAGCCCTTGCTATTGGTCTATTCAGGGTTTCAACTTCTTCCTGGTTTAGTCTTGGGAGAGTGCAAGTGTCCAGGAATTTATCCATTTCTTCCAGATTTACTGGTTTGTCTACATAGAGTTGTTTGTAGTAATCTCCGATGGTAGTTTGTATTTCTGTGGAATTGGTGGTGATGTTCCCTTTATCATTTTTTATTGCATCTATTTGATTATTCTCTCTTTTCTTTTTTATTAGTCTGGCTAGCTGTCTATCTATTTTGTTGATCTTTTCAAAACATCAGCTCCTGGATTTGTTGATTTTTTTGAAGGGTTTTTGTGTCTCTATCTCCTTCAGTTCTGCTCTGATCTTAGTCATTTCTTGTCTTTCCCTCTAGACACTGCTTTAAATGTGTCCCAGAGATTCTGGTATGTTGTGCCTTCGTTCTTGTTGGTTTCGAAGAAATCTTTATTTCTGCCTTCATTTTATTGTTTATCCAGTCGACATTCAGGAGCCAGTTGTTCATTTTCATGAAGTCGTGCAGTTTTGAGTTAGTTTCTTAATCCTGAGTTCTAATTTGATTGCACTGTGGTCTGAGATACTGTTTGTTATGATTTCTGTTCTTTTGCATTTGCTGAGGAGTGATTTTTTTCCAATTATGTGGTTGATTTTAGAGTAAGTATGATGTGGTCCTGAAAAGAATGTATATTCTGTGGATTTGGGGTTGAGAATTCTGTAAATGTATATTAAGTTCACTTGGTCCAGAGATGCATTCAAGTCCTGGATTTCCTAGATTTTCTGTCACATTGATCTGTCTAATATTGACAGTGGAGTGTTTAAGTCTCCCACTATTATTGTGCGGGAGTCTAAGTCTTTGTAGGTTGTTAAGGACTTGCTTTGTATATCTGGGTGCTCCTGTATTGGGTGCATATGTATTTAGAATAGTTAGCTCTTCTTGTTGTATTGATCCTTTTACCAATATGTAATGCCCTTCTCTGACTCTTTTGATTTTTGTTGGTTTAAAGTCCATTTTATCAAAGACTAGGATTGCCACCTCTGCTTTTTTTTTGCTCTTCATTTGCTTGGTAAATCTTCTTCCATCCCTTTATTTTGAGTCTATGTGTGTCTTTGCACGTGAGATGGGTCTCCAGAATACAGCATATCGATGGTTCTTGGTTTTTATCCAATTTGCCAGTCTGTGTCTTTTGATTGGGGCATTTAGTCTATTTACATTTAATGTTAATATTGTTATGTGTGAATTTGTTCCTGCCATTTTATTACTGGTTGGTTGTTTTGCCCTTTGGTTGGCGTAATTTCTTTATTGCATCATTGGTCTTTACCATTTGGGTCTTTTTGGCAGTGGCTGGTACTGGTTTTTCCTTTCTGTGTTTAGTGCTTCCTTCAGGAGCTCTTGTAGGGCAGGTCTGGTAGTGACGAAATCTCTCAGCAATTGCTTGTCAATAAAGGATTTCATTTCTCCATTATTATGAAGCCTAGTTTGGCTAGATATGAAATTCTGGGTTGAAAGTTCTTTTCTTTAAGGATGTTGAATATTGGCCCCTACTCTATTCTGGCTTGTAGGGTTTCTGCCGAGAGATTTGCTGTGAGTCTGATGTGCTTCCCTTTGTGGGTGACCCGACCTTTCTGTCTGGCTGCCCTTAGCATTTTTTCCTTCATTTCAACCCTGGTGAATCTGACAATTATGTGCCTTAGTGTTGCTCTTCTAGAGGATTATCATTGTGGTGTTCTCTGTATTTACTGTATTTGAATGTTGGCCTGCCTTGCTAGGTTGGGGTAGTTCTCCTGGATAATATCCTGAAGAGTGTTTTCCAGCTTGGATTCATTCTCCCTGTCATCTTCCAGTACACCGATCAAGTGTAGATTATGTCTTTCCACATAATCCCACATTTCTTGGAGACTTTGTTCACTTCTTTTCACTCTTTGTTCTCTTTTCTTGCTTCTCGTTTTATTTCATTGAGTTGATCTTCAATCTCTGATATCCTTTCTTCTGCTTGATCTATTCGGCTATAACTTGTGTATGCTTCACGAAGTTCTTGTGCTGTGTTTTTCAGCTCCTTGAAACTTGTGTATGCTTCACAAAGTTCTTGTGCTGTGTTTTTCAGCTCCATCAAGCCGTTTATGTTTTTCTCTAAGCTGGTCATTCCAGTTAGCATTCCAGTTAGCATTTTGTCTAACCTTTTTTCAAGGTTTTTAGTTTCTTTGCTTTGGGATAGAACATGTTCCTTTAACTCAGAGAAGTTTGTCATTATTCACCTTCTGAAGTCTGCTTCTGTCAGTTTGTCAAATTCATTCTCTGTCCACTTTTGTTCCCTTGCTGGTCAGGAGTTGTGATCTCGTGGTGGAGGAGAGGCATTCTGGTTTTTGATGATTTCATTCTTCTTGCCCTGATTTCTTCCCATCTTGTTGGATTTATATAGTTTTGATTTCAGGTAGCTGCTTGGGGAGGTGGCCTTTCCTTTGTCTGCCTGCAGAGGCACTGCTGGGCTGCCACAGATTCAGTGGAGCTGCCATGTCTTTTATTTACTCAGGAAAATTAGGCCGGCTTCTGCAATGGTGGCTGTCCTTTGCCCTGCCGAGCTCGATCGTTCCTAGTCACTCTCTAACTAACGTTCTGGGTGCAAAACTCTAGAGTGAGAGTTTTTTAGCCTGCTAGGCTTTGTGCAGGGGGGAACCTGTCCTGCCGTATGGGCTATTCCCCTGCTTTCAGTTCCCCTTCTTTCTGGGGGCTGGGTAGCTCCGTCCAGCTGGCTTTCTGGCTTTCACATCAGGCAGTGCTTCTGCCTAGATCTATGCTGACAGCCCCAGCACTGGCTGAAGTTGCTGTTCTGCCCTGTTCAGGCAGCTCGCTGAGGCTTTTCAGCCCAGTGAAGATCTCCTGTTCTGTGGGTTGTAGAGGGCTTGGGTAGAGCGCTGTACCCGAACCAAAGTCCCAGATGGGGAGATCCCCTGGTCCTCCAGACAGTTGCATGCACCTCCTGGGTAGGGCAGTACCCCGCCTTGCCTCAACTTGCCCTATTTGGTTTATACCCACTGTCCAACCAGACCCACAAAATGAACCTGGTACCTTGTTTGGAATTGTGGAGATCACTCGACTTCTGCATCTCTCTCACTGGGAGCTACTTTCTAGAGCTGCCTCTTATTCTGCCATCTTGGGATCACCCCAATTTTTTAATTTTAATTTTTTTGAGATGAGGTCTCACTGTGTTGCCCAAGGTGGTCTCAAACTCCTGCACTCAAGCAATCCTCCCACCTCAGCCTCCCAGAGTGCTGGGATTATAGGCATGAGCCACCGCACCCAGCCAAAAAATATGTTTTAAGTGGACAGTGTTGATGAAGCCTACAGTAGTGTACAGTAATGTCCTAGGCCTTCACATTCACTCACCACTCACTCACTGACTCACCCAGGACAACTTTCAGTCCTGTAAGCTCCATTTAAGTGTCCTGCAAACTCCATTTAGGGTAAGTGCCCTATATAGTATCATTTTTTATCTTTTTTAAAAATTATACTTTAAATTCTGGGGTACATGTGCAGAACATGCAGGTTTGTCACATAGGTATACATGTGCCATGGTGTTTTGCTGCACCCATCAACCCATAATCTACATTAGATATTTCTCCTAATGCTATCCCTCCCCTAGATGCCCAGCCCTCAATAGACCCTGTGATGTTCCCCTCCTTGTGTCCATTTGTTCTCATTGTTCAACTCATTTTTCATCTTTTATATCATATTTTTTCTGTACCTTTTCAATGTTTACATACACAAATACTTACCATTGTTATAATTGCCTATAGTATTCAGTATAGTAACAAGCTGAACAGATTTATAACCTAGGAGCAATAGGCTATATCATATAGTCTAGGTGACTAGTAGGCTATGCCACCTAGGTTTGTGAAAGTATACTCCATCCTGTTTGCACAATGATGAAATGGCCTAACAACATATTTCTCAGAATAGAGCCACATTGTTAAGTGATACATGACTGTTTATACTAAATATATATTAAAGGCTTCAAAAAGTCGTTCAGTGAGAGATCTCTAATTTGTTAACCCTAGCATTCCGTAAATACTTCCCTCAGAATGTTTCCAAGGAACTCTCATTAGGGTAGTGATTCTCAAACTGTGGTAATGGGAGCCAGCAGCAGCAGCAGCATTTCCTGGGAACTGATTAGAAATGCAATTTTATGGCCTACCTCAGCTCTATGGCATCAGAAACTCTGGGGTGGGGCCCAGCAGTCTGTGTGATAGTGAGTCCTTCAAGGATTCTGATGCAGCTCAAAGGCAGGAAGCATCGTTAGAGAATGTTACTGTTATTCTCCAACTTAACAGTAACTTTTTGCTTTCTTTCATTAGACTTTCCACAATTTGTATTTTTAACAGTTTCTTCTAATTATATTCTATGAATTTTCTTCCTTCTGTACCTCATAAAAGGTCATAAAGGGAAAAGTTTTTCATTTCCTTCAAAATGTTTTTCGGAAAATACAGACTTTTTTAGCATCTTGAAAGATCTGTAATCTGCCTTTTCTCATGTCAGAATTCTATAAGATTAGGAAGTGTTCTAATCTCTGCGTTAACAGAGATTAAATTCTGGTGGCATTATATTTGTCTCTCCAAACAAGCAACATTCTTTTAGAAAAAAGTAATTGAAATTGAACTTAAAATGTATTTGTATTTAAAAATAAAAATAATCTTATTTATTTTATTTTCACTTAATATTTTATTATTAAAAATAAAATAATCTTATTTTACATGGTTTCATAAATGCATTTTGAAAGTTTATATGAAATACCTCTGTAAAACATGCAGAAGAGTTTTCTTTTTCTGAAGGACAGTGAAATGGGGTTGAACATGTTAAAGCATTACACTATATTTAACTCAAGTACATTTAGAACAAAATTACTATTGGGATTTTCTTAGAATGAATCATGGCCAAATTTAACTTCTCAATATTTTTTTGTCACCTATTCTTTTCATACAAGTAAGAGCTCTCTGGGTTTATATTAGTAGGTCAACTGAAGTTTTATTTATTTTTAGGTAGAGGGACAAAGACTGATAATCTAGAGACTGGATTTTGATTTGGCTGCTGCTGTCCATCAGCAGAATGCCTTGGGGTATCTACTTACAGTAATGAGTATAAGTAGTGCTATCATTATTACTATATTTAAACACCCATGGTTTGCAGGAATGTGCTAAAGTCTGAATATAACACAGTTAATATGTCACTGTCCCTGCCCAGGGCAACTGCTATTGAAAGGACATACTCACATGATGAGGAAGATAGCAATACAATGGTTTGGAGTTAAGTATTACTTCATTGCTGACTCACGGAAAGAGGTTAAAATGTTGGCTGTGTTTTCTTAAGAGCATCTAGCAGTTTTCATCTGGTTTATCAACTTCTCACATAGCTTTTTAATTACACTTTTATACTTATTATTACATTTCTTTTTAGTTTTCCTCACGGGAGAAAAAGCTAATTCTGTGTTAAAACGCTACCGAAGAGCTAATGGGTTTTTTGAAGAAATAAGACAGGGCAACATTGAGCGTGAGTGCAAAGAAGAACTCTGTACATTTGAAGAAGCAAGAGAAGCTTTTGAAAATAATGAAAAAACTGTAAGTATGTTGGCAAATTTAAAAAAAATTGCACAGTTTTGCCTGTCTTTTTCATGTATATTTGAAATCTGCATCCTTGAATTATGTACATTGCTAGCAATTAAAAATTCCTTTGTTAGGAATTCTGAAAGTGGCATCTAGCTAGTAATATTCTGTGGGTTGGAGAGCTAGGTTCACTTCCCTTTGTACTGGGCTGTCTTTGAGAGCCCCGTTTCTATAGGACTCTGCTGAGCTAGGATTTATCATCTTGGCAAGTAGGAAGGATTTGATTTGCACAAAGCTTTGTACTAGAGGGTTATAGATAATATCACTTTGATGATGATAGTGTTTTAAAAGGTTTTACTTCTCATACAAAAGAAAAGACATCCAGACATCCCTTCCCACTGCGTGAGAATACTCCTCTTTACTTCTCTTTACTCTAGACTACATGCTATTCAAGGCGAGCTGGGATGGGAAAGCACAAGGCAGGGGTGAAAATTCTGTTGAACTGCTCCACAGATGGAAATTATGTTACCAGAGGTAGCCATTGTAAAAAGATCCAGTCCTGGGCAGCAGGAAAATAACCCTAGATGCTAAACAAGTGGTGTCACTTATGCTAAAAGGATACCAAATATACCTTAAGAGCAGCAGATGTAACAGTTTTAAAGAAAGGGGTAAGAGGAAGAAACCAAATCTTCGTCAAATCACAAGCTTAGAAACAGGGAAAAGAATATATCTTCCATGATACCGTCATGCAATCACAAAGTAGTGTTGACCTTTTATTTTCTTTCCAGCTTTTTTCTTTTGCATTTGCTTAGTCCTTGTTGGTTTTATTTTATACATTTTACTTTTTAAAAATAATGTGTATTTATTATAGAGAAATTTAAAAATAAGGTAACATAAATCACTTGAATTTTTAGCACCATCAGTTTTATAATTTTGGGTGTATATCATTCTGGCCTATTTTTACTATGTAGACACTTTATAAATAAGAAAAATAGAATTGTATTAGAAATAGTGTTTTGTACCATAAAGTTTTTAATTAAAACTGCCTGAAGTTACTATCAACTATAAACAAAACTTGGGTTTTGATATTGTGTTTTATCAAAGAATAGAAATTTTAATATTCTACTATGGTTTTCATTACGCTAACGGCTTTTACCCTACTTTATCATTCTCCTTTAAAGAAATGGTAATAACTTGTTTGGAATTTATTTTCTAAAGGTACTTTATACAAGTGAATAACATTCTTTTATTATAAAAAACCCACTTTATTGAGTTACGTTTGACATATGAAAAGCTGCACTTATTTAATGTATACTTTTCTGAGTTTGGGGATAGGTATACACCTATGAAACAACCATCACCATCAAGGCTATAAACATATCCATCACCTCCCAGAGTTTCCTCTCACTCCCTTTATTATTGTTGTAGTTATGTTTTGTGAGTATGGTAAGAGCACTTAAGATATGATGTACCTTCTTAGCAAAATTTAAGTATATAATACAACATTGTTAGCTGTAGGCACTATGCTGTATAGCGGATCTCAAGGATTCATTTATTTTGTATAACTGAAAGTTTATACTCTTTGCTACTTCTCATTTCTCTTTCCCCAAGCCCCTGGCAACCACCATTGTCGTCTTTGCTTGATTAGGTCACCTTTTTTAGATTCCACATATATGTGACATCCTGTGGTATTTGTGTTTCTATGCCTGGCTTATTTCACTTAATATAATGTCCTCCAGGTTTGTTCATGTTGTCACAAATGACAGGATTTCCTTTTTTATAAGGCTGAATAATATTTCATTGTGTGTTATATTCGTCCATTTTCATGCTGCTGATAAAGACATACCCAAGACTGGGAAGAAAAAGAGGTTTAATTGGACTTACAGTTCCACATGGCTGGGGAGGCCTCAGAATCATGGCGGGAGGTGAAAGGCACTTCTTACATGGCAGTGGCAAGAGAAAATGAGGAAGAAGCAAAAGTGGAAACCCTTGATAAATCCATCAGATCTCATGAGACTTATTCACTATTATGAGAATAGCGTGGGAAAGACTGGCCCCATGATTCAATTACCTCCCCTAGGCCCCTCCTACAACATGTGGGAATTCTGGGAGATACAGTTCAAGTTGAGATTTGGATGGGGACATAGCCAAACTATATCATTCTGCCAAATCTCATGTCCTCACAATTCAAAATCAATCATGCCTTCCCAACAGTCCCCCAAAGTCTTAACTCATTTCAGCATTAACCCAAAAGTCCACAATCCAAAGTCTCATCTGAGACAAGGCAAGTCCCTTCCACCTATGAGCCTATAAAATCAAAAGCAAGGTAGTTACTTCCTAGATATAAAGGGGGTACAGGCATTGGGTAAATACAGCCCTTCCAAATGGGAGAAATTGGCCAAAACAAAGGGTATACAGGCCCCTTGCAAGTCCGAAATCCAGCAGGGCGGTCAAATCTTAAAACTCCAAAATGATCTCCTTTGACTCCATGTCTCATGTCCAGGTCACACCGATGCAAGAGGTGGGTTCCCATGGTCTTGGGCAGCTCTGTCCTTGTGGCTTTGCAGGGTAAAATCTCCCTCCTGGCTGCTTTAACAGGTTGGCATTGAGTGCCAGTGGCTTCTCCAGCATACTATGCAAGCTGTCAGTGGATCTACTATTCTGGGGTCTGGAGGATGGTGGCTGTCTTCTCACAGCTCCACTAGGTGGTGCCCCAGTAGGGACTCTGTGTGGGGGGCTCAGACCCCACATTTCTCTTCTGCACTGCACTAGCAGAGAGGTTCTCCATGAGAGCTCCATCCCTGCAGCAAACTTCTTCCTGGACATTCGAGTGTTTCCATACATCCTCTAAAATCTAGGCGGAGGTTCCCAAACCTCAATTCTTGACTTCTGTGTACCTGCAGGCTCAACACCACATGGAAGCTGCCAAGGTTTGGGACTTGCACCTTCTGAAACCATGGGCCGAGATGTAACTTGGCCCCTTTTAGCAATGGATGGAGGGGCTGGTACACAGCTGAACCACAGCTGTGCAACTGGTTCCCTAGGCTGCACACAGCATGGGAACCTGGGCCCAGTCCATGAAATCATTTCTGCCCCGGGGCTTCCAGGTCTGTGATGTGGGCGGGTAAGGGCTGCCATGAAAACCCATGCCATACCCTGGATATGCTTTCCTCATTGTCTTGGGGATTAACATTGAGCTCCTTGTTACTTATGCAAATTTCTGAAGCTAGCTTGAATTTCTCCTCAGAAAATGGGTTTTTCTTTTCTACTATATCATCAGGCTGCAAATTTTCCAAACTTATGCTGTTTTCCTTTTAAAATGGAATGCTTTTAACAGAACCCAAGTGACCTTTTGGATGTTTTGCTGCTTAGAAATTTCTTTCGCCAGATACCCTAAATCATCTCTCTCAAGTTCATAGTTTCACAAATCTCTAGGGCAGGGGCAAAATGCTGCCAATCTCTTTGTTAAAACATAGCAAGAGTTACCTTTGCTTTAGTTCCCAACAAGTTCCTCCTCTCCATGTGAGACCACCTCAGCCTGGACCTTATTGTTATATATCACTATGGATATTTCTGTCAAAGCCATTCAACAAGTCTCTAGGAAGTTCCAAACTTTCCCACACTTTTCTGTCTTCTGAGCCCTCTGAACAATTCCAGCCTTTGCCTGTTCCCCAGTTCCAAAGTTGCTTCCACATTTTGGGGTATCTTTTTAGCAGTTTCCCACTCTACTGGTACCAAGTTACTGTGTTAGTCCATTTTCATGCTGCTGATAAAGACATACCTGAGACTGAGAAGAAAAAAAGGTTTAATTGGACCTACAGTTCCACATGGCTGGTGAGGCCTTAGAATCATGACAAGAGGCAAAAGGCACTTCTTACATGGTGGTGGCAAGATAAAATGAAGAAGAAGCAAAAGCGGAAACCCCTGATAAACCCATCAGATCTTGTGAGATTTATTCACTATCATGAAAATAGCGCAGGAAAGACTGCCCCCATGATTCAATGAACTCCCCTGGGCCCCTCTCACAACATGTGGGAATTCTGGAAGATACAATTCAAGGTTCAGGGGGAGTCACAGCCAAACTATATCATGTGTATATATCACATTTTCTTTATACAGTGATCTGTCAGTGGACATTTGGTTACTTTTAGTTAGGAGTAATATTTAGAAACCAAGATATAGGAGCTAGAATATGCTCATTGCTACCAGAATTTCATTACTTCTGGACCTTTCAGCAGTAGAGCTAGGAAAAAAGAATCACACATACCTATACATGCATATAAATTCTATATATGTAGACATATATGTCTATAGACATGTAAACATATAGACATATGTATACATGTAGACATATGTGCAAAATAACTAATTCATTCTGCTGTTCTCCAATTCCAATCCAACCCCTCAGGGCTCTTCCAGCCATTCTGTATTTGTAGATGTTCTTCCATAATGAGAATTCCAGCACCCAATAACATCAATATATTATTAATAATTCATTTGCCTAGTTGTATAATACACACACAGTGGTTTCAGAATTGTAGTATCTATATTGTAATGGGGAAAGGGAAAACTTTTATATTCATGCATGCATGCATACATTTTTTTAACTTCTCATTTGAAAATAATTATAGATTCACAGAAAATTGCAAAGATAATACAGTGAGGTTCCATGTAGCCTTTACTCAGTTTCCCCCAATTGTTATATCTTACATAACTGTAAGATCAAAACTAGGAAACTGACATTGGTACAATCTGTATGTATAGTTCTATGTCATTTTATCACTTGTATAGATTTGTGTAACCATCACTGCAATCAAGTAGCAGACCTATTCCATTACCACAAAGTTTTTCCTCATACTACGATTTAATAGTCACACCCACCATCTTCCCAAACCATCCCCAACCCCTATCAATCACTAATCTGTTTCCATCTCTATAATTCTGCCATTGCAAGAATGTTATATAAATGGAATAATATAATATGAAACCTTTTGATATTGGCTTTTTAGAGTCAGCATAATGCTCTTGAGATTAATCCAAGTTATGTATATCAATAATTCATTCATTTTTGTTTCTGAGTAGTATTCCATGGTATGGCTATACCATGGTTTGTTGAACCATGTGCTTATTGAGAGACGTGTGTTGTTTCTAGTCCTTGGCTTTCACAAATGAAGCTGTTATGAATATTGCATAGGTTTTTGTTATTGACATAAATTTTCATTTCTGTGGAGTAAGTCCCTGGCAGTACAGTTCTTGAGTTGTATGATAGGTATATGTGTATCTTTTTAAGACACTGACAAATGAATTTGTCATTGTATAAATTACCATCTTACATTCCCACCAACAGTATTTGAGAGATTCAGGTTCTTTTTTTTTTTTAATTTATTTATTTTACTTTAGGTGCATACTATATCTGGCGTTTCTCCCCATGTTATCCCCCCCACCCTCCTCTTCCTCCCCACCACTGTCTCTCCCCTACCCCCTGCAACTGCCCCGAGTGTGTGATGTTCCTTTCCCTGAGTTCATGTGTTCTCGTTGTTCAACACCCACCTATGAGTGAAAACATACAGTGTTTGGTTTTCTGCTCTTGTGTCAGTTTGCTGAGAATGATGGTTTCCAGATTCATCTAAGTCCCTACAAAAGACACGAACTCATCGTTTTTTATGGCTGCGTAGTATTCCATGTTGTATATGTACCACATTTTCTTTGTCCAGTCTATCATTGATGGGCATTTGGGTTGGTTCTAGGTCTTTGCTATTGTACACAGGGCTGCAATGAACATATGTGTGCATGTGTCTTTATAGTAGAATGATTTATAGTTCTTTGGGTATATACCCAGTAATGGGATTGCTGGGTCAAATGGAATTTCTATTTCTAGATACTTGAGAAATCACCATACTGTCTTCCACAATGGTTGAACTAATTCAGTTTCTTTACATACTCATGAGCACTTGGTATTGTTACTATGTTTTATTTTAGCCATTCTGTTAGGTGTGTAGTGATAACTTCTTGTGATTTTGATTTGCATTTCCTTCATGGCTCATGATACTGAACATCTTTTTATGTGCCTATTTTCTATTTATGTATCTTCTTTGGTGAAATCTCTCTTCATGTCATTGGCTTACTTTCTGATTGGATGTTTTGTTTTATTTTACTATTGAGCTTTGAGAGTTCTTTTTTGTCCTAGGTTTGGATCTGTTTTCAGATATATGGTTTGTAGGCTGTTCAATTGTATATTCTACTACTCTTGTATTGCTTAAGTTTTATCATTGATTCTCAGGGTGAACAATGTTTTGTTGTTGGTGGTGTTTGTTTTTAGAGAAAGATTCTCACCCTGTCATCTAGGCTGGAGTGAAGCGGTGCAGTCTCAGCTCACTGCAACCTCTGCCTCCCAGGTTCAAGAGATTCTTGTGCCTCAGCCCCCCAAGTAACTTGGACTAGAGGCACATGCCATCATGCCCAGCTATTTTTTTTTTAATTTTTAGTAGAGATGAGATCTCACCATGTTGCCTAGGCTGATCTTGAAATCCTGAGCTCAGGCAGTCCACTCAACTCAGCCTCCCAAAATGCTAGGGTTACAGGCGTGAGCCACTGTACCTTGCTATCAGGGTGAACAATGTTTTTACTGCCTACCTCTCTGGTCTTTTATCCATCTCAGTGCTTCTATATATCCTTTCCCACCCACAGAGACAGGGTGCTGCATGTCAGCAATCTTTGGACTAAGTAGAAGAAATTTCTTCAACTGTGAGATAACTGCTTGAGAAATTTTCTGTACTTCCAGCATCACCTTTTCCTTCCTATAGAATCATTCTCATCTCATTAGCCTACATGCCTCAAAAAAAAAAAAAAAAAAAACTCTCTTAACACATCCCCATCCAGCAACCACTTCATTACTTGAAACTCTTCTGTGTTCTGCCTACACTTACTCCCCTGGTGAGCTTTCCTTTTCTCATACTTCAAATAGTAATAACTTCCAAATTTATATTTGTAGTTCATGGAGGGCTACCCTGAACTACAGACTTGTATGGCTAACTGCCTGCTCAACATGTTATCTTAGAATCAAATATCGTTCTCAAACAGACAAATTTGCACCCCTTCCCCCAAATATTTACACTTACTACAGCCTCTCTGATCTCAATAAGTAGTAACTCCATTCATCATGTTTGCTGATCTCCAAAGCTTTTTGCCATCTCTGACTCCTCTCTTTTTCATATCCCACACCCCCATCTGCAATGGTTGGTTCTAATATTAAAATATACTCAGAATCTAGCCACCTTTCTTCTACTTGTTACCACTTAACATCTAAACCACCACCACCTTCTCATCTGTATGATTTTTTGGCCCCTGCCCCATAGTTAGTTCTCAAAACAGCAGGTTAGAATGATCCTTTAAAGTCTCTTACTTGCAAGGGCTTCCCATCACCCTCAGTGAAGGCCAAAGTGCTCAGAATCACCCACAAGATACTACACAATCAGTCCTCATATATCTCTACCCCATACCTTCACTCCATATATAGTTATTTCTTTACCATATCTCCTCTGACACTCCACGCCATTAGTCACTTTGCTGTGGCTTTCTTGTGCCTCCTCACACACATAGACAGTACATGTCCTGCCTCATGGCTTTGCCACTTGCTCTCTCCTCTTCTAGATAGATATGTCTGAGTTCCTTCACTACTCTCAAGTCTTCACTCAAGTTCACTTTTTCAGTGAGGAAATATCCTACCTTAAATTGTAACCTCTTGTCCCTTCTGTGATTTTTTTTTCCAAGCCCTGATATCCTTTGACACCTATTTGGTTTTGTTTTTTTTTTCTTTTTTTTATATATACTTTTTATTGCATTTTAGGTTTGGGGGTACATGTGAAGAACATGCAAGATTGTTACATAGGAACACACATGGCAGTGTGATTTGCTGCCTTCCTCCCCATCACCTATATCTGGTATTTCTCCCCATGCTATCCCTCCCCAACTCCCCACCCCCTGCTGTCCCTCCCCTTTTTCCCCCCAACAG
>PVKV010025350.1:0-29805 GCA_004027835.1 Alouatta palliata
ACACACACACACACACACACACACCCGCCAGGTAAAACTCTCGGTGCCAGGCCTCCCCTTCTCCAGCCAGGGCAGGTGGAGTCAGTGGCTTAGAGAACCACTCAGGGAGGCAGTCAGGAGAAGCAGTTTAAAGGGGAAGAGGAGGGAAGGAGATATGACCCTGTGAAATGCTTCAAAAACATTTCCACTCCTGCACACCAGCATGCTATGGGCTCAGCAGGGGCTTAACCATCTTTTTAACCTTGTCTTTTAGAAAAACTGCCAGGCTTTGAACTCAGTCTAGGGATTTTCTTCCCCCTCTATAGACACAGATCTCTGATTTTATGATACAAACTGTAGGCGTCATTTTAAAGAAGTTTGCTTGAAACGTATTCCAGAAAGCACATTATGCCTATAAAAGAAAACGCTCACTCTTTTGGACTTACAGGGAGCTAGTAGTCAAAATTCAAAGTCTAAGTTTGAAAAGTTTCTTGGAAAAGTGATTTTATTGATCTTTTGGGTGCAGATGATCATATAGCAGTTTCATACTAGCATTTCCAAATGGAGCCCGAACATTCTAGATAAAATGGGTTAGTCAAGAGTACAATTTCTGCCGTCTACGGTTTTGTTTTCAGGTGATCTCTTTGGTAATCTCATTTGCTTTGCAAGCTTTTTCTTCTTTGAATACCTAGAGGAGGTGTGATAGCACAAATCTGATAATTGATGACATTTGACTAAATAGAAAGACACTGACTCTTGCTTCCTCATCCATCAGGAATGGAAGGTGGAGAGGAGCCTAGAAGGTAAATTAGAGCCGGAGGGGTCAGAGCTAAGAGACAGCAACTCTCTGAGCTGAGGCTTAGGAACCTTCTGTTGGCAGCGAGTGTGCCTTCAGGGCCCCGCTGAGTTCAATGTCAAAGTGAAGGATGAGTCAAGGAGCAGTTGGTCTGCCCAGCTGAAGTCCATTGTCATGGGACCATGTAGCCAGGACCTTTGCTGTTGAGGTTATAGGATTGAAGCACATGATTATTGAGCTTTCAAAAGTATGTTTCACAATAAAACACTGCAAAAGTATATAATATTCCTGAATTTTCTTTCTCAGGCACTGAAACAACTGAGGACCTCAGAATTTAAACCCTATATTATATTTGTAAAGCCTGCAATTCAGGAAAAAGGAAAGACGCCACCTATGTCCCCAGCTTGTGAGGACTCGGCAGCCCCACTTGTAAGTTTAAAGTTGATTGTTTCTTTTCTGAAGGCCTAAGGGAGGCTGCTGTTACAGGAACGCTTCTAGCTGCGTAAGGATACTTGCCGCTGAAGAGGGGTGCACCCCTGCATACGATTGTCTTTCCATTTTGCCTATGGAAAGACTTAGAGAAGATGATCATATGGCCAGAAGGCCCAAGGTGGACAGCTGGAAGTGCCTCCCAGACCAAGCAGGTGGCTTTGCCTGGGCTCATGCCCTCCACTCCCTCACATAAGCACCCTCCCCCAAAATATGACACCTCAGGGACCTCATCTGAGTGTGACCAGACTACTCATAAAGCTACATGCCTAAACCAAACCCAAGTTTTTTTTTTTTTTTTTTTTTCTCTTTTTTTGAGATGGAGTCTCACACTGTCACCCAGGCTGGAGTGCAATGGCGCAATCTTCGCTCACTGCAACCTCCACCTCCCAGGTTCATGCGATTCTCCTGCCTCAGCCTCCCGAGTAGCTGGGATTTCAGGCACCCACCACCACACCTGGCTAATTTTTTGTATTTTTAGTTGAGATGAGGTTTCATTATATTAGTCAGACTGGTCTCAAACTCCTGACCTTGTGATCTGCCTGCCTTGGCCACCCAAAGTGCTGGGATTACAGGCGTGAGCCACCATGCCCAGCCCAAACCCAAGTATTTTTAATTGAAACCCCAACTAACAAGGTCATTATCATTGCTTTCAAACCAGTTTGAATCATCAGTCAGTGAAGGGATTTCTAAAACTAGTGGGTGAGATTATCTGATGTGTCCTAAATGAATTTCTGTTTTGCTGTCACACATTCTTTGTTCAGCCCAGTCTATGTCAGGCTGGTGGGACCCTCACCCGAAACCTAAATATTTGACAGTTCTTCCAGGAGGTCTGGGCTTGGTGACTCATCTTTTTTGGTCCTTAACAGGATCAGTTAGCAGAATGAGCTGGAAGTTGTTATGGATGGTGGGGGCAGTCAGAAACAACTCAGTCCCAGAGTAGACAGTTGTCCTGTATAGCTGGTTCATCGGAAGGAGGCCCTCTCAGATCCTTCCACCTGGTCAGGAAGCTCCCTCCAAGTCAAGATTTTGCTGCAATTCTAGTTCATACTAATTCTGTTTTAACTGTCCACATTGATAAATTTTATATTTTATATTTTATTTTTAAAGACAGGGTCTCACTCTGTTGTCTAGGCTGGTCTTGAACTCCTGGTCTCGAGTGATCCTCTCACCTTGGCCTCCCAGAGTGCTGGGATTACAGGTGTGAGCCACTATGCCCAGCCTTTTATTTTTTTTAGGACAGGGTCTTGCCGTGTTGCCCAGGCTGGAACGCAGTGATGCAGTCATAGCTCACTGCAGCCTTGAACTCCTGGGCTCATGCAGTCCTCCTTCCTCAGCTTCCTAAGTAGCTGAGACTACAGGCATGTACCACCAATGCCCAGACAATTAAATTTTTTTTTATAGAGGCAGGCTGTCTCTGCGCTGCCCAGGCTGGTTTCAAACTCCTGGCCTCAAGTGATCCTCCTTCCTTAGTTTCCCAAAATGTTGGAATTACGGATGTGAGCCACCATGCCTGGTTTTAATAAGTTATTTAGAATGGCATACATACAAGGAACATTAGAAATTCTCTCCTTGGCCAGGCACGGTGGCTCATGCCTATATCTCAGCGCTTCTGGAGGCTGAGGCAGGCATATTGCTTGAGTCCAGGAATTCAAGACCAGCCTGGGCAACTTGGTAAAACCCTGTCTCTACAAAAAAATTACAAAAATTAGCCAGGTGTGGTGGCACACACTTATAGTCCCAGCTACTTGGGACTATATTTTTAGGATCGCTTGAGCTAATTTTTAGGATCGCTTGAGCCTAATAGGTCAAGGCTGCAGTGAACCATGACCATGCCACTGCGCTCCAGCCTGAGTGACAGAGTGAGACTCTGTCTCCAAAAAAAAGAAAAAAAGAATTTTTCTCCTTTAAGTGGGGATGCCGGGCACGGTAGCTCACACCTATAATCCCAGTACTTTGGGAGGCCAGGGCAGCCAGATCACCTGAGGTCAGGAGTTCGAGACCAGCCTGGCCAACCTGGTAAAACCCTATCTCGGCTAAAAATACAAAAATTAGCCAGGTGTGGTGGTGCCCCTATAATCCCAGCTACTCCAGAGGCTGAGACAGGAGAATTGCTTGAACCCAGGAGGTAGATGCTTAGTGAGCTGAAATCGCGCCACTACCTTGTCTAGCCTGGGTGACAGAGGAAGACTCCATCTCAAAAAAAAAAAAAAAAAGGGGGGGGGGAGAATATCAACTTAGGTCTAGAATCATTTAGAAACATAGTATTGGCCGGGTGCAGTGGCTCACGCCTGTATTCCCAGCACTTTGGGAGGCTGAGGCAGGTGGATCACCTGAGGTCAGGAGTTTGAGACCAGCCTGACCAACGTGATGAAACCCCATCTCTACTAAATACAAAAAATTAGCTGAGCCTGGTGGTGTACACCTGTAATTCCAGCTACTCAGGAGGCTGAGGCAGAAGAATTGCTTGAACCTGGGAGATAGAGGTTGTAGTGAGCCCAGATCGTGTCATTGCACTGCAGCCTGGGCAACCAGAATGAAACTCTGTCTCAAAAAAAAGAAAGAAACGTTCAGTATGGTTATCATGATGGTTGACGGTAATAGCTATAACCAGAAAATCAGAAACAACCTAAATGTTCAGTAGCAGAACTCAGTTCAATATGCTACATTACATGACACTTACAGGATGTATTGAAATACTATAGCCAGTTAAAAGCCATGTGTTGGGACTGAGTGTGGTGGCTCATACCTGTAATCCCAGCACTTTGGGAGGCTGAGGTGAGCAGATCACCTGAGGTCAGAAAGTTCAAGACCAGCCTGGCCAACGTGGTGAAACCCCATCTCTACTAAAAATACAAAAATTAGCTGAGTGTGGTGGCAGATGCCTGTAATCCCAGGTACTTAGGAGGCTGGGGCAGGAAAATCATTTGAACCTGGAAGGCAGAGGTTGCAGTGAGCTGAGATCGTGCCACTGCACTCCAGGCTGGGCAACAGAGTGAGACTCCATCTCAAAAAAAATAAAAATGAAAAATAAATAAATAAAGACATGTGTTAGAGGAATATTTGATGACATTGCCAAATACAAGAAAATGAAAATCAGGAAATGAAAAATCAGGATTCTAATTTTGTGTCACACACAAAGAAAGTACACTCAAATGCTAAAGGCAATTCTCCCTGAATAGTGGGCTCATGACTAATTTTTGTTTTCTGTGTTTTACTGTGTGCTTTTTGGAGGGGAGTTAAAAGCTTTATTGAGATAAAATTTACATACCGTATAATTCACCCATTTAAAGCATACAGTTCAATGATGTATTCACAGAGTTGTTGCAACTACCACAGCCAATTTAAGAGCATTTTCATCATCTCAAAAAGAAACCTTGAGCCCATTAGAATTTCCTATTATCTGCGTCCCGCCCCTCCCTAGCCACAGGCAACTGCTAATCTACTATCACTGTAAATTTGTCTATTCTAAACATTTCATATAAATGGATTCATACAATATAAGACCTTTTATATCTGTCTTTTTTCACTTAGTGTTTTTAAGGTTCATGTATCAATACTTCATTTTTTTTTTTACAGCTGAATAATATTCCATTGTACAGAGTGTAAGGGTTATTGCCGAGTTTAAAATGAGGAAACTGAAACCAGTATAAGAAAATGAAAATCTGATTTATTCAGCTCCCGGGCGAGGTTCTATGGTCCAGGAGAGGGCCAGAGAAGTCGCGCCTAACTTTTTAGGGCAAGGGGTTTTATAGGGAGTGAAGGCGTTTAATTTGGGAACTGAGGAGACAAAGCATAAGGCACTTGATTGGATATTGGAACACAGGACGTGGAGGAGGCAGGCTGCTACTAGTGGGCAGATGGGATTCTTGGTGAGCGGGTAGCCTTGGGGAAAAATGACCTTGACGGGGCAAAGTGCCTATTGGGCAAGGGAGTGCTATTAGGCAAGAAAGTGTTATCGGGCAAGAAAGTGCTACTGGGCAAGGTTTGTCAGGGCTTTTCGAAAATTTTTGAGTGGGCGTTTCCAGTGGCAGGCTAGGTGTCAGGTGCGGAGTTTGCTTCAGGGGTGGGTGTTGGGGAGGCTATGTGGAGGAGTTACATGTTGATCGCGGAGAGGCGACGTAATTCCCAGATGCTGGGAGGAATGGGCGTGTCCGAGCTCTCGGCGAGGCAACCGGCCTTACACAGAGCATCACATTTTGTTTATCCATTTATCAATTTGTGGACATTTAGATTGTTTCTACCTTTTCAGCTATTATGAATCATGGTATGAATATTCATATACAAGTTTTTGTGTGAACATATGTTTTCATTTCTCTTGTGTGTATATGGAATTGCTGGGTCATAGGGTGGCTGTATGTTTAACATCTGGAGGAACTGCCAGACTCTTCCTTGGCAGCTGTACCATTTTACATTCTCAGCAGCAGTGTTCAAGTTCCCGTTTCTCCACATCCTCACCAGCACTTGTCTTTTTTTTTTTTTTTTGAGACAGAGTCTCCTTTTGTTGCCCAGGCTGGAGTGCAATGCTGTGATCTCAGCATACTGCAACCTCTGCCTCCCGAGTTCAAGCGATTCTCCTGCCTCAGCCTCCTGAGTAGCTGAGATTACAGGTGTGAGCCACCACACCTGGCTAATTTTTGTATTTTTAGTAGAAACAGGGTTTCACCATATTGGCCAGGCTGGTCTCAAACTCCTGACCTCATGATCTCTCCGCCTTGGCCTCCCAGAGTACTGGAATTACAGGCATGAGCACCATGCCCAGCCATTGTCTGTCTTTTTAATTATAGCACTACTAGTATATGTGAAGTGGTATCTCATTGTGGTTTTAATTTGCAGTTCTCTAATGATCAGTGATATTGAGCATCTTTTCATGTTTTTATTGACCATTTTTATATCTTTCTTAGAGAAATGTCTATTCAAATACTTTGTCCATTTTTAAATGGAATTATTTATCTTTTTTTATTATTGAGTTATAAGAATTCTTTATATATTTTGGGTATAAGTCCCTTATCAGATGCATGATTTGGAAATATTTTTTCCCATTCTGTGAGTTGTCTTTTCATTTTCTTTCTTTTTTATTTTTTTCTTTGAGACAGAGTTTCGTTCTTATTCCCCAGGCTGGAGTGCAGTGGTGTGGTCTTGGCTCACTGCAACCTCCACCTCTCAGGTTCAGGTGATTCTCCTGCCTCAGCCTCTAAGTAGCCGGGATTACAGGCATGCACCATCACACCCAGCTAATTTTTTTTTTTGCATTTTTACTAGAGATAGGGTTTCACCATGTTGGCCAGGCTGGTCTCGAACTCCTGACCTTGGGTGATCCACCTGCCTCAGCCTCCCAAAGTGCTGGGATTACAGGCATGAGTCACCACACCTTGCCCTTACTTTTCTTGACAGTGTCCTTTGAGGCATAACATTTTAAAATTTGATAAAGTCCAAGGTATCTATTTTTTCTTTTGTCGTTTACTATTTTTGGTATCATATCTAAGAAATCATTGTTAAATTCAAGATCATAAAGATTTGCTCCTTTGTTTTCCTTTAAGATATTTATAGTTGTAGCAGTTACATTCAGGTCTATCATCTATTTTGCGTTATTTTCTGTGGATTGTATGAAGTAGGGGTCCAACTTCATTCTTTAAATTTGACTAGCCAGCTAACCCAGCACCATTGGCTGAAAAGACTATTGTTTCCTCATTTAATTATCTTGACACCCTTGTCTAGAATCAATTGGAAAGAAAAGCAAGGGTTTCTTTCTGGAGTCTCAGTTCCATTTCACTGGTCTACCTGTCTGTCCTTAGCCCAGCACCACACTGTCTTACTTTGATTACTAGCTTTGTAGTAAGTTTTGAAGTCAGGTTTTTCAAGCTTGTTTTGGCTATTCTGTGTCCTTTGCATTTCCGTATGAATTTTAGGATCAGTCTGTTTATTTGTTTTACTCTATTTGTTTTGTTTTACAAATATTTCAGGATTGAAGGAATTTAATAAGCAGGGGGGAAAGTGCTCATTTTTCAAAGAGTAAATAAGTTATTGGGAGAATAAGAGGCAGCTTCCTAGGACTCAAGGAAAGTTCTGGCAAATCATCAGGTCCACAGGAAGTGCCAGCTTTCTAGGAGGCAAAACCCTCCCTGGCCTATGGTGGTTCTTTCTTTCTTTTTTTTTTTTTTAATAACTTTTTTTTTTTTTTTTAAGATGGGGTTTCACCATGATGGGCAGGCTGGTCTTGAACTCCTGACCTCAGGTGATCCACCCACCTCGGCCTCCCAAAGTGCTAGGATTACAGGCGTGAGCCACTGCGCCCTGCCTATGGTGGTTATTTCAAGAGAAGCAGCTGCATTCCATTCCCAGTGTCCTTCCAGCCTGGCAGGTTTTGTCGTCTATCCCATCTCCTTTGTTGCCCACCAGAGTGCTGCAATCCAAGCAGGTGGGGTGATGATGAAATGCAGCTGGTCCATGCGTGCTGCACCACCCTGCAGCTGTGAATAGGCAGCAAGGTCACAGTGAGGCTGTTCAACACAGAGTCCCCGGTTCTACTCCCAGAGATTCCAACCAAGGGGGTTTGGAGTGGGGCCCAGGCACTCCATTTTTAATACACACAGCCTTTCATGTGGTTTTGATGTATGTTGGCAGACCCCAGATGACATCTGGAGAAATTCCTCACAAAGGCTCCAGTTTTGTGTGACATTAAATATCTGCCCATTGTTTGGTACCTGAGTTCCTGGTAGTGGTCCCAAAACACGCTTTGGGTACATCCTCTGTCCGTCTCCTTGCTGACCACAAGTTAATGAGGTTGGCTTCTGAGCCAGCAAGCTAATCCAACCTGGGGGTGATGGATGGCATAGGGGGGGATCTTTCCTATGTGAGCTTCAGGACCATGACTCTTGCTGAAGACACAGGTGGGCGAATTCCATCTTTACAGGCCAGGAAAGGGGTTCAGGGGATTTATGACTGCAAAGCAAATGTCACACATTTTACCCCATTAGAGATTTACTTAAGTTCTTTCCAGATGCAGATGTTTATTAGGAAGATTGTGGTTCTTAGTGGCAAAAATTTTCCTTTTATAATTTCTCAAATAGCCAAATGCTTCCAGGATGATCCATGTGGTACCTGGAGGAGGAGAAACTGGAAGCAGCAGACAGGTCTATAGGATGGGTGTATGTCAGGGAGTGGGGAAGGTGGGGTTGAAGAGCCAGGGGGCAGTAATGGGACAGTGTGAAGCGCTTCTGAGTATGAAAGTAACCCTGCAAGAATATTCTGTATAGAATTGGAAAGTGTCTCCCAATTTAATCCAATTTTTTCTCTCCTGGAGGAGAGAAGGAGAAGAAGTTATCTCCGCCTTCTCTTACGTTTCTACTGTCTTTGAAGTCACCTCCCAAACTCTTTTCCTAGATCTTGAGGGCTCAAATCCTGAAATTTCAGATGCTCTTACTAAAGTAGGAATTGAGTTTTGACTAGTGACAGAGAGAAGGGGGGTATTTTGGAATGTAGATCTCTTTGGGAAAGAACAGAATTCATCCTTTCCCTGTGGCAGCGTGAAAACACGGAGCCCCTAGAAGCAGAGGGGAGAAAGCAGCAGAGGACTAGAAAGGCAAGTGGGTGAGTGCCAGTGACAAATCTCATTTTATAGTTTTATTTAGAATGGACCTGCCGCTTTCCTGTGCTACAAAACCAGGCTAATTGTCAGACAACTACTCACCTGAAATAATACTTACTAGAGGTTCTTCTGAATGAAGAAGCAGACAGTGCCCACATTGGGTGATGGAGTTGTTGCCTGTACCTTAACGTTAGGTGTCAGGAAAGCAGTCTCATTAAAGGGATCAGCTGCCCTAAGGAAATGGGAATTTGATTAGAATTGTGCAGGGCTTGCTTAAATAACTCCACTTTGCTGTGCTAGTGTTTGGCTCTGGTGTGAGGAAATGAAAAATTGAGTTCTACACCATGAATTTAGGAGTCGTCAGGAGGGCATTAGAATGATTTCTTCTTTTTCCCCCAGTTGATTGCAGAAATGCTTGCTCTGTTTTTATATAGTTAATATTTGTAGTTCTTTCTTATAATTATTTAATCTGTGTACTAATTGCCATGCAGCACAATACTACTACTCCTTTGGAAGTACTTCTGAGGCAGGAAGTATGATATTGACATATGTACACAGATATAGAATCAGCATCCCCAGTGCACTTCCTCCCGTGGCTTTCAGCTCATAGGTCCTCAGGAGGTATTCTGTGAGTGATGACTGAACAGTGATTGTGTCTACTGCCCGTTAACTTTCTTTAAGTTTGACACAATGTTGCCCCTATGCTCTGTTCTTGTGTACATGGTTGGTTATCAGTGGGACCTAGTCATCCACTCATCACTTAAAGGTTGGGGCCAGGCATGGTAGCTCACGCCTGTAATCCCAGCGCTTTGGGAGGTCGAGGCAGGTGGATCACGAGGTCAGGAGTTCAAGAGCAGCCTGGCCAAGATGGTGAAACCCCATCTCTACTAAAAATACAAAAATTAGCTGGGCATGGTGGCAGGCACCTGTAATCCCAGCTACTTGGGAGGCTGAAGTAGGAGAATTGCTTGAACCCGGGTGGCAGAGGTTGCAGTGAGCCAAGATCATGCCACTGCACTCCAGCCTGGGCGATAGAGACTCTGTCTCAAAAAAAAAAAAAAAAAAAAAAAAGTTAAAGGTTGGAACATTGCTCAAGACAAAGGCTATAGATTTGTTACGGGAGAACAACCCAGTTGCTCCATACAACCCCTTTCCTTGCAGGACGAGCAGCAGCAAGAGATGGCCGCTTCTGCCGCCTTCATAGACCAGCATTACGGGCACCTGGTGGACGCCGTGCTGGTGAAGGAGGATCTCCAGGGTGCCTACAGCCAGCTCATAGTGGTCTTAGAGAAGCTGAGCAAGGACACTCACTGGGTACCTGTTAGTTGGGTCAGGTAACTTTATCCTGGAACATCCAAGCTGGACGGGACCTTGAAGATCATCTAGTCCAGCCTCCTTCATTTTACCATCAAGGAATCTCTAGTGCAGAGAGGGGCAGGATTCTCCACAAATTCCATCACTGAGAAGAGCATAAGTGGGAAGTCTTGTTTGTTGCTGGTTTTTGTCTGTTGTTTTTCACTGCACCTCTTTGGATCATGATTTGAAAGGGGCGTATCAGAAAACAACACATTTCAGTCATTAAAGTATCACAGGCAAGCTGACCCTGATTCTTTGTACCAAAGTTAAGTAGCCACTGTCTTTTGCAGGTGGTAGTGGTTAATTTATGCAGCACTGATTTGCAGAATGTTTAAGCTTTTTAAGCATAGTGACACTTGGTAGTTTTTTCAGAAGCTAACTTGTTTTATCCAAGGGGATTTTCCAAGTGACTGAAGTTCCCTTGTCTTCAAGCACTAAAATGTTGATCTTAACCTTTTTTTTGAAGTGCTTGCCTGATAGTAGAAAACTGGTTCTCTGCCTATATACTGAGTATGTGAGAATTTTCTCTGGAAGGCTGAGGCACACTTCACCATCAACATGAATTACTGTACTATTCTATACTGTAGTGGTGCCTTCAGGGACTCGAGGAATGTAAGGTTGCCTTTCTCCTTTCTTGGTTTTCTTTTGTTGTTGTTTTTGAGACGGAGTCTTGCTCTGTCACACAGGCTGGAGTGCAGTGGTGCGATCTTGGCTAACTGCAACCTCAGCCTCCTGAATTCAAGCGATTCTCCTGCTTCAGCCTCCTGAGTAGCTGGGATTATAGGCGCATGCCACCACACCCAGCTAATTTTGTTTTTGTATTTTTGGTAGAGACAGGGTTTCACCATGTTGGTCAGGCTGGTCTTGAACTCCTGACCTCACGATCCGCCCCTCCCAAAGTGCTGGGATTACAGGCGTGAGCCACCGCACCCGGCCTGCCTTTCCGCTTTCTAAATACCCTCAGATTCCTAACATCGAGCCCTTGCTTTGTTGGGTTTGCTTTATTCCATCCATTGTCCTTTTTGTTACTGACAGTTGCTTGGTCCTAGCCTGTCTCTGCCATGAGGTCATAGGGGCTCCTGTCGAGCTAGATCTTGGGAAACCAGATGACTTTCCCTGTCAAAGCTATGGCTACACCACTGTAAACCATTTCTGGCCTAATGGGTTGTCTCTGAGCAAAAATGATTGTCACCCAGGATTCTTGATATATCTTAGTGACTCAGAGAATGTTTTTTACTATTAATAGCCAACATCAGTCTTTATTCTGTGCTGGATGCTATGCTAAGGCCTTTTCATGCATTACCCTGATAAATACACCAAGCCAGTAAGCTAGGATTCTTACCACCCCGTTGTACAAATGAGAAAAATATAAAGCTTAGACAGTTTAAATAATGTACCCAAGCTTGCACAGATTTAGAAAAATTGCAGGCCAGGCACCGTGGTGCATGCCTGTAATCCTAGCACTTTGGGAGGCCGAGGTGGGCAGATCACTAGAGCTCAGGAGTTCGAGACCAGTCTGGGCAACATGTCGAAACCCCATTTCTACAAAAAATACAAAAACCAGCCAGGTGTGGTGGTGTGCGCCTGTAGTCCCAGCTACTCGAGAGGCTGAGGTGGGAGGATCCAGGTGGTCAAGGCTGCAGTGAGCCATGATTGTGCCACTGCACTCCAGCCTGAGTGACAGAGTGAGACCCTGCCTCAAAAATAAAATAAAATGCAGAACTATGGTATTTGAGCCTATATCTCTCAAATACCAGAGATGATCCTTAACCACCATCCTATGCTATACTACCTAATTCTTTTTGTGGTCCCATAATCGAGGCTACCCATTAATATAATTCACTTATAAGTGATGAATGTGTTCACAGCTAGAGTTTCTAATATGAAGTGTGGCCATAACTTCTAAGACTGAAAAGAGGCTACATACACGTGTACATTTTCAAGTTCTTTTATTCATAAGAGGAAAAGGTGGCCAGGTCGAAGGTGAAGCACCAGGGAGGTTTGCCACCCATTTCGAAATTTCCATTTTACCTTCCTACACAAGGATGCCTTTGCAATTCCCTAGCTTATGAACCTGGTAGGTTCACCTAACAGGATCACATTCTTCAGAACTTTCTAGCGAAAAGATGGAGAGTACTGGATTCTTATCAAGTGAAATTGGTCTTGAGCTGATCCACACACAGAGCCAGGCCAGGGAGGGCAGCTGACCCTGAAGTGAAACTAGCACATGCAAAGTTGTCATGCAGGATAACGCCTGTAATCCCAGCACTTTAGGAGGGCTAGGCAGGTGGATGGATCACCTTCGAGACCAGCCTGGCCAACATGGTGAAACCCCGACTCTACTAAATATAAAAATAAAAAATTAGCCGGGCATGGTGGTGGGCGCCTATAATCCCACCCAGCTGCTTGGGAGGCTGAGGCAGGAGAATTACTTAAACCTGGGAGGCAGAGGTTGTAGTGAGCCAAGATCACACCACCGCACTCCAGCCTGGGCGACAAGTGAGACTGTTTTTAAAAAAAGATTGTTATGCAGGAGAGCTGGGGTCTGAAGTCTGCTCACAGGCAAAAACAAAAACCCACATACATTAAAAATTACTCTTGAAGACTCCCTGGGGAGGCACCATGGTGGAGATCCCAGGCAACTCTCCAAGTTCCCTCTAGGTGGTTTTCCCTCCAGTGTGGGAACACAGTGGTTAGACACCCGATGACATTCTTTCTGCATTTTATGCCACTCCACAGACATTTTCTGCTGCTTGCATAATATTTTTACACAATTGTCAGATGAAATGATGGTATTGTCTTTATATGTATTATGAAGCAGAGTATTAAAAAGTGATCCTTCGCCAAGTGTGGTGACATGCCTGTAATCCCAGCACTTTGGGAGGCCGAGACAGGAGGATCACTTGGGCTCAGGAGTTAAAGACCAGCCTAGGCAGCATAGTGAGACATCGTCTCTATTAAACATAAAATTAGGGCTGGGAGCATTGGCTCATGCCTGTAATCCCAGCACTTTGGGAGGCCAAGACAGGCGGATCACTTGAGGCCAGAAGTTCAAGACCAGTCTGGCCAATATGGCAAAACCTTGTCTCTACTAAAAGTACAAAAATTAGCCAGGCGTGGTGGTACACGCCTATATTTCCAGCTACTTGGGAGGCTGAGGCATGAGAATCACTTGAACCTGGGAGGCAGAGGTTGCAGTGAGCCAAGATTGTGCCACTGCACTCCAGCCTGGGCAACAGAGCAAGACTGTCTCAAATATATTAATTAATTAATTAAAAATAGACTGGGTGCAGTGGCTCACCCTGTAATCCCAGCACTTTGAGAGGCTGAGATGGGTGGATCACCAGGTCGAGAGGTTGAGACCATCCTGGCCAACATGGTGAAGGCTCATCTCTACTAAAAATACAAAAATTAGCCGGGCATGGTGGTGCACGCCTATAGTCCCAGCTACTCGGGAGGCTGAGGCAGGAGAATCGCTTGAACCTGGGAGGCGGAGGTTGCAGTGAACCAAGATTGAACCACTGCACTTCAGCCTGGTGACAGAGTGAGACTCTGTCTCAAAAAATAATAACGATAAAATTTTAAAATTAGCTGGGCATGGTGGCACGCCCAGCTACTCGGGAAGCTGAAGTGGGAGAATTGCTTGAGCCGAGGAAGATGGAGGCTGCAGTGAGCTCTGATTGCACCACTGCACTCCAGCCTGAGCAACAGATTGAGACCCTGTCTCAAAAAACAAAAAAGAGCGATCCTTGCTTTATTTCCTGTTAAGGCAGCACTCCCACCCCCAAGACAAGCTGTGTCTACAGCTGTTTGTCAGCTACCAGATTTATGGGAGTAGGAACGGAGGGCCCCAGAGACAGAGGTTATTTGGAAGGCATTTTTGCAGTTCATGCAGAAAACGATGTTAAAAAATGCACCTGTGTTCAAATATTTATTGGTGGAATGTGTGTAAATGCTATTCCAAACCCCATTCAACTAGCAGTCCATATGTTCTGAGCCCCTGGGCAAAATTTTGGAAAAAGTCCATCACTCCATCACTCTGGGCCCAACACTAATAAATCTCCTTATTACAACCCCCTCAAGACGGACCTTTTTAAATCCTTGGGTCTTCAAACATAGATAAGTTGGCTGCCTGTATCTACAACCGAAGAGGATGTGCTCTCTGGAGGAATTTTCTAGGTCAGAAGTGTTAAATAGCTGGCATATGTGCAGCCAATGCCCATTACTACACCTGTGGAAGACATTACTAATTGATCACAGCACTCTCCTATTGTGATCACAGCACTCTTCTATTGAATTTAGATTCAATTAGTAATGTCTTTGGCTCTTTCAGGACAGTGTTTGGTATCAGCTGGGCAGAATTAGGTAGTTAGTTATTCCTGTTTGCCATTTTCAATCCACTGATTTGTAACCTTCCCGGCTATCCACTTCACTCCCCTTGGAAGATGGGTTTAAGAAAGTTAGAACCGTCTGTCATTTACAGGCAGAACTCAGATATATTAGCCAATTGTATATTCAAATACATACATGCTTTAAAACATGTGGCCAATGAAATTGTGTATCCACCTATCCAGCATCACATCATTTATGCTACCAATCGCAGGACCATGCATCCAAACAATGATAACACTTGATTTCTTTAATAACTGCAGAGTTCAGCATCTGCACAAAGCCCATTTTTAATCAGATAGTTAAGAACCAGTAAGTAGCATTTCTCTATTTGGTGGAGTTAATACTGATCGGTTTCTTTCTTTTTCTTTTTTTGAGATGGAGTCTCACTCTGTTCACCCAGGCTGGGGTGCAATGGCGCGATCTCGGCTCACTACAGCCTCCGCCTCCTGGGTTCAAGTGATTCTCCTGCCTCAGCTTCCCGAGTAGCTGGGATTACAGGTGACCACCATCATACCTGGCTAATTTTTGTATTTTTAGTAGAGACAGGGTTTCACCATGTTGGTCAGGCTGGTCTTGAACTCCTGACTTCAAGCAGTCCATCTGACTTGGCCTCCCAAAGCGCTGGGATTACAGGTGTGAGCCACCACGCCCAGCCGCTGATCAGTTTCTTACTCCATTTTTCCTGCCTTTTGAATACAGTCACCAACCACCGCTTCCCTTAAAAGTCATGGGCTTATGGTTTCAGAACAAGATGGTATAGAATCACTCCTCCCCTTCTCCTCTAAATACAACAAAATACCTTGGAAAGTAGTCAACAGACTACGATAAAAGGACTCTGAAAGCTGGAAAGAAGATGATGAGCTGACTAGGGACGTCGGGACTTGAGGAAAAGCAATGCGGTGAGTTCTCTGTGTTTTCTTTATCTCTGTATACCCCAGACTGAACACTGGAGGGAGTTCTGCAACCCACAACTGCCAATTTTTTTGTCCTAGACAAAAAACAACAAAAACAAACAAAACAAAAAAACAAGCTTGCTTTCTCTGCTAAAGAGTGGGAAAGAGGAAGCCCAAAGGAGACCCAGGTGAAGATCCCCAGACCTGGCTCCATACTGGGTCACTAGCAGGTTTCTCAATTCATTAGTAGCAGCAGTAGGATCCTGTGTGTCTGTATCCTCCACCCAGTGGCACAAGGAGACCCAGGTTCAGCAGAAAGTGGCCCAGTGACACCTTGCACCTCAGGGAAGCACCTTCTGATTCAGTAGAAGACATCAGCAGGGATTGGATGGGAGTCCTAGCAGCTCCCCAAGAACAAAGCAGACCAGAATAGCACTGTGAGGGCTCTGAAAACAGCTTTCAATGGAATTAAAACAACGAAAGGCAAGAAGCTATACACTGCACCGTAACAGGACTACTGCTCGCTAAAATAGAAGATTTAAATAGGATAGCAGGGCATGGTGGTGCACGCCTGTAATCCCAGCTACTGGGGGTGCTGAGGCTGGAGAATCGCTTGAACCCAGGTGGCAGAGATTGTGGTGAGCTGAGATCACACCACTGCACTCCAGTCTGGGCAACAAAAACAAAACTCTATCTCAAAAATAAATAAATAGGAAAAAGTAATATGGTAATTCAAATGTTTGGGATGCAATAGGAAATCAGTATACCTAAAACCAGAAGAACCACAGTCTAGGCTTGATCTTAGCCAAAAGGCCAGGAAGCAATAGAGAACCACAGTCGAAATCAGAAAAGGCAATCAGCTGGTAGCAATACCAATGTGATTCAGATGTTGGAATTTATCTGTCAAAGATTTTAAAGCAGTTGTAATAAAAATACTATAACAATTAATTGTAGCTTCTTTTGAAACAAATTTTAAAAATGGAAAACCTTAGCAATTAAATAGAAGATGTGAAAAAGAACTAAATAGAAATTATGGGAATGAAAAATACAATAAGCAAAATAAACTCAGATAAATTAAACAGTAAAGAAAACAAAAGGTAAAATCAGTGTACTTGAGGACAGATGAATATAATTAACTTACTGATTTTTTAAAAAGAGCCTCAGAGACCTGTGAGACAGTAACAAAATATCTGTCACAGGCTCCTAGGATGTTGCTCTTCTAGCTGCCCAGCTGTAGCTGCAGACTCGGCACCCCTGTGCACTCAGGGACCCAGGGCACCCCCTCCCTCCACAAGCTTGGAAGTGCCTACTCTCACTGCCTGGCCTCTCCCCACTTCCAGCGCCTGCTCTGATTTTGCAGCAAAGTTGTGGCTGAGCCTGGGTGGTGTTGTGACCTGGCCAGGTGTGAGCACACTTGGGGCAGCGCTGACATGCCAGCCCCCTGCCACCTCTGCTCCCTCCAGACTTTGGGCACTGATGAGTATGGGAGGAAGGGCAAGGGGGGACTGAGGGTGTCTCAGCATGGGACTGCAGGCATCCCTTGGCACAAACAGCCTGGATGCCATGAATGACATGAAGATGGCAGCAGGAGGCAGACAGGCTCCTGGACAGAAAGGGTTAGGTCCCTGGTAAAGCCACACCTTCAAGCCAGGGATAGCCTGAAGCATGGGGACTGGGCTGGCAGTTTCAGGTGGAGTCCTCATCACAGAGTGAGAACTTACGGTGCTTTTTCCAGTCTCACCCATGGCCACCCATGGACCAATCAGCACGTACTTCCTCCCTTCTGAAGCCTATAAAAACTCCAGACTCAGCTGGACTCATGGAGATGGGATGACCTACCTGCCTGTGCATACGAGTCACCTACTCCAGGTCTCCTGAGAGCTGTACTGCCACTCAATAAAGCACGTCTTTGTCTTTCTCATCTTTCAATTGTCCATGCACGTACTTTGTTCTTCCTCTACACAGGACAAGAACTTGGGATCTGCCAAATGGCAGGGCTGAAAGAGCCGTAACACAAATAGGGCTGAAACATGTCCCTGCCAACCCTCGCTCTCCATGTTGTGGATGACGAGAGACAAGCTGCAGCTCCCTGAGCTAGGGCTGTGACACCCTCTTTGGTGCTCTGCAGTTTCTGGGGTCTCCAAGCTTCCGGGTTCCAGTGTATTCCCCTCATCTAGACATGGATGCCTGCAGTGGAAGCCGTGTGCAGTTTATCTGGTCCAGCCACAGTCTTGCAAGGAGGTGGCACCTATGCCAGCACCTGAGCTGCCTGCCCCACCACAGTAATCAGCATACCTGGCTTTGCATAGTAGACAGACCCTGGGCTCACTTGCCCACACACCCTTTGCCACTCCATGCCTGGCTCACCCCTGGCAGGTATGGGATCTGGGCTGGTAGTGTAAGCCGAGCACAGCCTGCTGGGCTGAGTGGGTGGAACAAGCCCAGTGGGCACAAGCCATACTCTGGCAGAAGGTGCCACTAGCCACAGAGGTTTCTGGCTGGCAAAGTGACACCCCAAGGATCCCGCGATAGAGCTACTAACATTTGTATCATCGGAGTCTTTGCAGGAAAAGAGAAAGTGTGAGACTGAAAAGTATTCAGAGAAATAATGGCTGAAACTTCCCAAACCTGGTGAAAGACAAAAACCTACAGATTCAAGAAGTTGACTGAGCTCCAAATAGGAAAAACGGTCCGAAGCCAAACTGACACATCATAATTAATCTCTAAAAACTAGAGATTAAGAAAAAAGAAATCTTTAAAACAATCAGGGAGAAACAACCAGGAAGGAATGCTAATTCAAACTGTATTTTTGCATTACCTGTGAAAGAAATGATGGAGGCCATCTAGAAGTGGCCCAGGCTGGGCGTGGTGGCTCACGCCTGTAATCCCAGCACTTTGGGAGGCCAAGTTGGGCGGATCACGAGGTCAAGAGATCGAGACCATCCTGGTCAACATGGTGAAACCCCGTCTCTACTAAAAATACAAAAAAAAAAAAAAAAAATTAGCTGGACGTGGTGGCGCATGCCTGTAGTCCCAGCTACTCGGGAGGCTGAGGCAGGAGAATTGCTTGAACCCGGCAGCGGAGGTTGCAGTGAGCCAAGGTCATGCCACTGCACTCCACCCTGGTGCCTGGTGATGGAGTGAGACTCTGTCTCAAAAAAAAAAAAAAAAAAAAAAAAAAAATTAGAAGTGGCCCAACACTTACGAAGTGCTGAAAACAAAACCATCAGCCTTGAATCCTGTATCAGGTGAAACTAGCCTTCAGGAATGAAGGGAAAAATAAAGACATTCTCAGGTGACGAGAAACAGAGTTTATTGAGACCTACCCTTAAAGAATGGCTAAAGGAAGCCCTCCAAACAGAAAAGAAATTAACAGAAGAAGGCTGGGACCTAAGAAAGGGAAAGAAGGTAGAAGAAAAAAGGAAGGAAGGAAGGAAGGAGGGAGGGAAGGAGGGAGCGAGGGAAGGAGGGAAAAGAAAGAAACAACACAATACATAAAAATAGAAGTACAAATGCTTCTTGACTTATGATGGGGTTATGTTCCCAACAAATCCATGGTAAGTTGATTCTAAGTTGAATACATTTAATACACCTAACCTGTCAAACATTATAGCTTAGCCAGGCCTAATTTAAATGTGTTCAGAACACCTGCGTTAGCCTATAGTTGGGCAAAATTATCTAACATAAAGCCTATTTTATAATAAAGTTTGAATATGTCATGTAATCTGTTGAATACGGTACTGAAAGTGAAAAATGGAAATGGTTATATGGGTACTTAAAGTATGATATCTACTGAATGTGTATTGCTTTTGAACCATCATAAAGTAACAAAAAAATCATTTAAGTCAAATCATTGTAAGTCAGGGACTGTCTGTATCTGCTGTCTGCAAGTATATGTTCCTTCAAACATAATGACACAGGCAGACTGAAAGTAAAAGGATAAAAAGTAATATATTATGCAAACACTAATTTTAAGAAAGCAGTACTGAGTATGTTAATATCAGATAAAATAAGTTCAGAGAAAGAAAATTACTAGGGACAAAGAGGGACATTGTATAATAATAAAGAGATCTCACATCTGTAATCTCAGCACTTTGGGAGGCTGAGGTGGGTGGATCACTTGAGCCCAGGAGTTCCAGACCAGCCTGGGCAACATGATGAAAATCTATCTCTACCAAAAAAAAAAAAAAAAAAATACAAAAATTAGCTGGGTGCAGTCGTGTGTGCTTGTAATCCCAGCTACTCGGGAGACTGAGGTGGGAGGATTGCTTGAGCCTGGGAGGTGGAAGTTGCAGTGAACTGAGATCACACCACTGCACTCCAGCCTGTGTGACAGAGTGAGACCCTGTCTCAAAAGAAAAAAAAATCAATAAATCAATCCATCAAAAATACATAGCAATCTTTAATGTGTATGCACCAGACACCATAGCTTCAAAATATATGAAGCAAAAACGGAGTTAAAAAGAGAAATAGACAAATCCACAATTATAGTTGGGGATTTCAACACTCCACCCGCAGCAAGTGATCAAACTACTAGACAGAAAATCATCAGGATATAGAAGAACTGGACACCATCAACCAACAGGACCTAACTGATATTTACAGAACACTTTGTCCAGTAACAGTGCAATACACATTCTTTTCAAATGTCCAGAAAATATTCACCTTGATTTTAAAAACCTTAACAAATTTAAAATAATCAAAATTATAGAGTATGTTCTCTGGACATAATGGCATCAAATTAAAAATTAACAACAGGCCGGGTGTGGTGGCTCACGCCTGTAATCCCAGCACTTTGGGAGGCTGAGGTGGGTGGATCACCTGAGGTCAGGAGTTCGAGACCGGCCTGACCAATATGGTGAAACCCCATCTTTAAAAAAAAAAAAAAAAAAAAATCAACAACAGAAAGATAATAGGAAAATTGCCAAACATTTGAAAGTATAGCTAATATAACCTGAGCAGTTCATGGGCTGGATCATGAAAGGCCTGGTCTGCTCTATTTAAATCTCCAGCCCATTATGCAAGCATAGCAAATAACTGAAGCCACTGAAAGTGATACAGGCATATTTTTGCATTAGTAATACAAGTTGTAAATCACAGGTGCCTGAAATATGGGCAGTAGCTCATATAGAGATTGAGAAATAAAGACTGGTAGCTTTAAGATCACCTGAAGAGACCATAGCCTGGGCAACAGAGTGACTCTGTCTTGGAAAAAAACAAAAACAAATATGTGGGGAGGGGGATAGGAGGAAAGAAAGAGAATGAAGTAAAAGATGACCTCAGGTTTTTAACCTGGGTGTCTAGAAGAATGGTTGCTCCTCAAAACTGAGATTAACTGGAGACAGTTAATAATGAATTTGTATTTAGGCATGTTGATTTTTTTCTTTAAGCTTTTTATTTTGAGATAACTGTAGATTCACATGCATGTAAGAAATAATACAGAGAGATCCTGTAAACTCCTTACCAGATTCCCCCAGTGGTAGCTTGTTACAAAACCATATGGTACAGTATCACAACAAGGACATTGACATTGATTCAGTCAAGATACAGAACAGTTTCATCAATGATATATTGGATGTCATCAAAATAAAAATATTTTGCTCTGAAAGACCCTGAGGATGAAAAGCCAAATTACAGACTGGGAGAAAAATATGTGCAAAGCACACAGCCGGCAAAGGACATATCTAGAATATATAAATAACTTTCAAAATTTGCTATTAAAAAAAATCAGGCTGGATGTAGTGGCTCATGCCTGTAATCCCAGCACTTTGGGAGGCTGAGGTAGGTGGATCACCTGAGGTCAGGAGTTTGAGATCAGCCTGGCCATCATGGTGAAACCCCGTCTAAAAATGCAAAAATTAGCCATGTGTGGTGGTGCATGCTTGTGATCCCAGCTACCTGGGAGGCTGAGGCAGGAGAATCACTTGAACCTGGGAGGCGGAGGTTGCAGTGAGCCAAGATCGCGCCACTGCACTCCAGCCTGGGCTGCAGAGCGAGATTCTGTCTAAAAAAAAAAAAAAAAAATCAAAAACTCAGGAAATGAGCAAAAGACTTTCACAGACGTTTCACCAAAGAGGATATACGGATGAGATTTCACTACACACATATAAGGACGGCTAAAGTAAAAAAAAGTGGTAACATCAAATGCTGGTGAGAATGTGGAGAAACTGGATCACTCATCCGTTGTTGGTGGGAATATAAAATGGTGCAGCCACTCTGGAAAATTCTTTTGTAATTCCTTTTAAAATGAAAAATGGACTTACCATACGACCCAGCAATTGTACTCTTGGGCATTTATTCCAGGGAAAACATATTTTCATGCAAAAATTTGCACACAAATGTTCATAGCAGTTTCATTTATAATATTTAAAAAAAACTAGAAACTATCCCAATGTCCTTTGATGGATGTATGGTTAAACAAATTGTAGAACGTCCATACCATGGAATACTACTCAGCAATAAAAAGGCACACACAACTCGGATGAACATCAAGAAAGTTATCCTGAGTGAAAAAAGCCAGTCTTAAAAGGATGGACATATACTGCATGATGCTATTTATGTAATACTCACGAACTAACAGACATGTGGAAAACAGATCGTGATTGCCAGGAGTTAGGATTGAGGGTCTGAAACAGCTGTAGCTAAAAGGGTGGCACAAGAGTGTCTTTTGACAATAGTATTTTTAAATATCTTGAATGTGGCTGTGGTTACACAAAGCTATACAGGTGGTAAAAACCACATAGAGCTATACACATATGTACACAAATGAGTGCGTGTGTAACTGATGATATCAGTTACATGATGATAGGCTCCATGCATCATCCCAATGTCAGTTTCCTGGTGTTGATATTGTACTCCAGTTATGCAAGATGCTAACAACAGTGGAGACTGGGTGAAGGGTGTAGGAGGCCTCCTTGTACCTTTATTTCCAACTACCTGTGAATCTGTCATTATTTCAAAATAGAAAGCTTAAAAAGTCAGTGCAATGGTTCATTTTAGGTGCCAACTTGACTGAATTAAGGAATACCTAGAAACTTGGTAAAGCATTATTTTTGGGTGTGTCTGTGAGAATGTTTCCAGGGGAGATTAGCATGTAAGCCTGAGTGAAGTATGTGGGAAGATCCACTCTCAATGTGGATAAGCATCATCCAACTTGCTGTGAGTTCAGAGAGAATGAAAACAGAGAAGAGGTGAATATAACAATCTATCTGCTGGAATTTGAATACAGTCTTCCTCTTTTGTCCTGGGACAACAACTCCAGGCTCCTTGGCCTTTGGACTTCACGATACACACCAGTCCCCTTGTCCCCCTGGTGGGTTCTCAGGGCTTTGGCCTTGAACTGAGAGTTACACCACCTTCTTCTTGGTTCTGAGTCTTTCAGACTTGGACCAAGCCATGCTACCAGCATCCCAGTGAGGTGGGAGGTGGGACTTGACTCCAGAGGCGGGGTTTGGACGTAGGATCCAATTGAGGACTAGCTAAAACAGGGAAGGGATGGAAGCAGCTTTCCCACCAGTGAGCCCTGTCAGTTTACCATTACCATGGCAACACATAGGAGTTACCACCCCTTTCCATGGCAAGGACCCAAAAATTACTACCCCTTCCCTAAAATTTCTGCACAAACCACCCCTTAATCTATATATAATTAAAAGTAAGTATAAATACAACTGCAAAACTGCCCTGAGCTGCAACTCTCTGCCTGTGGGGTAGCCCTGTTCTGCAGGAGCAGTCACCAAGCTGTAACACTGCTGCTTCAATAAAACTGTCTTCTTCTACCCCACGACTGGCTCACCCTTAAATTCTTTCCTGGGTGAAGCCAGGAACCCTCACAGGCTAAGCCCCACTTTGGGAGTTGTCTGCCCTGCTGCACCAGGGTCTCCAGCTGGTCTGTGGTGGGACTTCAGCTTCCATGATCTTGTGAGTCAATTCCCCAAGTAAATCTGCCGCTGCCCCCCTCCCCCGCCACCCCATCCTATTGAGTCTGTCTCTTTGGAAAATGCTGACTAATATAGTTAGGCTCAAAACCAGCATGACCAGTCATAGAAGCCCTGCAACATCGTCTCACCATATGTTCTGAGACATTTTCACTGCTGCTGCTCCCTATAAATGAACAGAGTCCATGGAAACTTCAATAAGGCATTCTTTGCCGATTGTGTGTATTCACAGAGGAACTAACGGCATTGTTCTTCGTGTTTTCTGAACCTTGATGCTGTCATGTGATTGTGTTTTCCATTGCGAAGTGCTGTACTTGTGGCTGGATGATCTCACCCCAGCTTTTCCTCCTCCGTGGGATGGTGATGATGGTGTATGTTTAGAAGAGTTCTCTCCGATTTCTCTCTCTCTCTCATTAAAACTTCTCTTCATAGCCCCAAATAAAAAATGCTCATTACATCTTTCCTTTTACCTGCCCCATTTTGGACTGAGAACGTAAAGCCTTTGGGTCCCCTGAATGTAACTTATGCATTTTATGTTCCAAGCTTTATTGAAGCATCTGAAGATTGAGCATTCAGCCACTCAGGAGTGTCTTGAGATTCTAAGCAGTCAAGAAATCCTAGGACCTTCTCTTGTATCTTTTCAATGGTGAGTAACCTTGTATTCAGTGGAGAAGAGAAAAGGAGACACATCAATTATACAGAACTATTATTTGGAATGTCTGAATGTCCATTTATCCTTCTCCCTTGGGTGGGGGAAACCACTTAGTCATTACTAATAATGTTAAATAATACAAAATGCCAACATACTGGTACTTTCAAATACTGACAGAGACCTGTAATGTAACTTAGGCACAATTTTAAAGCCACAAGTCCTCCAGTTTATGTCTTATTGAAACAAATCACTTCCCCTTAGATTCCCATAAAGCCTCAAAGATGATAACAAAAGACAATGTCATTTCCTCCTTGTATGGAGAGAAGAAATAAAGTCAGAGAGTCCTAAGTTTCCTCAATTGATGACTAGTCAATGTTGTATGAGAAGAGCAAAATTCATCTTCTTAACTGGGCCCCTCATTCACCATTAATGGGGTTCTCAGGGCTTTGGTATCAGCTGTGGAGACAATGTTCCATAGTAAGGAGACATACCTATTCATTTTGGGAGAGAAGATACCTCGTGGTATTTCTGATGTAGCGCCTCGAATTCTTGAAGGAAAAAAAATTGGTTTATGTCAATGCCAGGGCACTGGGGTTACTACTGAAGTTCTAAATCTTAGGGATGACTTAGAAAAGGTCTAAAGACCAAAGCCAGTAAGCAGAGGTTTTTTAAAACACCACAGATGGCTTCCCCTCCCCGCACCTTTTTAAGGCTCATTTCTAAATGAAGCAAACCAACCACATACTGAATCTTATACCCTTCATCCCTGTACATTCAGCCTTTCTTTCTTTCTTTTCTTTTCTTTTTTTTTTTTTTTTTTTTTTGAGACAGAGTCTTGCTGTGTCGGCAAGGCTGGAGTGCAGTGGCAGGATCTTGGCTCACTGCGATCTCCATCTCCCAGGCTCAAGCAATTCTCCTGCCTCAGCCTCCCAAGTGGCTGGGATTACAGACGTGTGCCACCACACCCGGTTAATTTTTGTATTTTTAGTAGAGGCGGGGTTTCACCATGTTGGCCAGGCTAGTCTAGAACTCCTGACCTAGGTGATCTGTCCGCCTCGGCCTCCCAAAGTGCTCTGATTACAGGTGTGAGTTGCCGCGCCCGGCCACATTCAACCTTTCTTAATAAATTAAGGGGTGAGGGAAGATGCTACCGGATATTTTTCTCAAACTGGCACATAAGTTATGAAACTGACACATAATAGCTTTGCTACCAAGATGTTTTAGCTGTTTGTGCTTAACAGGTTTGTGCCTGTTAGCTTTGCTTGCTTTGGATGGTTTTTCTTTTCTTTTCTTTTTCTTTTTTTTTTTTTTTTTTTTGAGATGGAGTTTCGCTCTGGTTACCCAGGCTGGAGTGCAATGGCGTGATCTCGGCTCACCGCAACCTCCGCCTCCTGGGTTCAAGCAGTTCTCCTGCCTCAGCCTCCCGAGTAGCTGGGACTACAGGCACGTGCCACCATGCCCAGCTAATTTTTGTATTTTTAGTAGAGACAGGGTTTCACCATGTTGACCAGGATGGTCTCTATCTCTTGACCTCGTGATCCACCTGCCTCGGCATCCCAAAGTGCTGGGATTACAGGCGTGAGCCACCGCACCCGGCCTTTTCTTTTCTTTTTTTTGAGACAGAGTCTCACTCTGTCGCCCAGGCTGGGGTGCAGTGACGCAATCTTGGCTCACTGCAACTTCTGCCTCCCGGGTTCAAGCTATCCTCCTGCCTCAGCCTCCCAAGTAGCTGGACTACAGGTGCCTGCCACCACACCTGGCTAATTGTTTGTATTTTTAGTAGAGACGGGGTTTCACCATGTTGGCCAGGCTGGTCTCAAACTCCTGACCTCATGATCTACCTGCCTTGGCCTCCCGAAGTGTTGGGATTACAGGTGTGAGCAACCACGCCCAGACTGGATGGTTTTTCTTTTAATGATTGTTACATTTCAGGTACTGTCTAGGGATCTTTCTGGTACATTTCAGGTACACTCTAGGCTGAACACGTATAAACTCTGTGCGTGTCTGGGAATATAACATGAGTGCCGACGTACCTGCCAGTCTATCTCAGATGCCCTGCGGTCATAGTGGGGTTTGCGATCAACAAGCCTCTTCAGAATGGCCTGGTTTTCCACAGTGATTCTCACTAGCTCGCGGTTCCTTGTTTCCCTGTTTAAGCTGAAAAACACAAAACCCCGACATGGGTGAAGAAGGAAATATTCATCTTCACAAGTGGGGGAGATGAAGTCATGAGATTATAAATGCCAGGCTGCCTAAATGCAGGGAGTAAACTGTCCTGCTGAGCCCACAGCCCCCTGGGGCAGCCTGTTGATCCGCACTGCACTCCGGGAAATGTGACCCCATTTACAGGGTTCTATCAGTGGTCCTCAGCCCTGTTGGCCATCAGAAGATTCTGCTTGAGTGGTCTGAGGTGAACCTTGGGCATTGGCATTTTGTTAAAATTCCCCAAGGATTATAATGTAAAACCAGGATTGGGGGAAGGTCTCCCTGTGGATAAATCACAAATGGCTGGCAACAAGTTTTGGGTCACCTCACTCCTCTCAGCTTTCAATTTGTACCAGAATATACCAGGATATAGGAATGGCATCTTGACCTCTTGACCATCTCCTTCCTCCAACAAAATTCTTTTTTTTTTTTTTTTTTTTCTTCTGAGACACAGTCTTGCTCTTGTCGCCCAGGCTGGAGTGTGGTGGCGCGATCTCAGCTCACTGCAACCTCTGCCTCCCGGTTCAAGCAATTCTCCTGCCTCAGCCTGCCGAGTAGCTGGGACTACAGGCCCTTACAACCAGGACTGGCTGTTTTTTTGTTGTTTGTTTGTATTTTTAGTAGAGATGGGGTTTCACCGTGTTAGGATGGTCTCTATCTCCTGACCTCGTGATCTGCCCTCCTTGGCCTCCCAGAGTGCTGGGATTACAGGTGTAAGCCACCACGCCCGGCCCCCACACCTCACCGAATTCTTTCCCTTGCATGTGCTTCTTTTGTATCCCTAATCACACTGCACTGTCATTATTTACATAAATGTCTCCCCTACAAGACCTTGAGTTCTTTGAAGATAGAAATAAACATCTCATTTCATCTCTGTTATTCCTGGTACCTAGCACATAGTAGTTGCTCAGGAAAGATTTCTGGAATCAATTTTAAGAATGTCACATCATAGCCCCAGCCATAGTGCTATGGTCCAGATGTCTGTGTTCCCCAAAATTCTTATGTTCAAATCCTAACCCTGAGTGATGGTATTAGGAGGTGAGGCCTTTGAGAGATGATTCCATCACCCTAACGGAATTAGTGTCCTTATGAAAGAAGCCTGAGAGAAACCCCTTGCTCCTTCTGTGACGTGAGGTTACAGTGAAAACATGGCTGTCTATGAAGCAGGAAGCAGGCCCTCATCAGATGCCAAATTTACTGGCACCTTGATCTTTGGACTTCCTTGCCTCTAGAACTATGAGAAATAAATTTTTGTTGTTTATAAGCCAATAGTTTATAGCATTTTGCTGTAACATCCTATGATGTACTAAGACACATGGCCACCATTTTATAAAAGTAGGAAGTGCATTCTTGTGACAAACTGAATAGGACTCTGAAAGTCTCTTAGATGAAAGAAAAGTTAGTGCTTTAATGCTGGAGAAAGCTCCCCATTTTTAAGGTTTTCATTCTCCATAACATGGTCTCTTTGGTTCTCCCTCAAGATGACTTCCCTTAAGTACTCCTCTGGCTTGGGAAAACCTCACACTAAAACCCAAGAGGAAAGTCAGTTTTGACTTTCCAAAACTGAAATGAAGACAAAGGACATTACCTCTTAGAAAAATACTCATTCCAGCAATCTACCTTGGCAGGGCCGCGACGGGCATTTGCGATTTTCTGACAGAGTTGCTTGTTTTCATATTCGATTTTGTTGATTCTCTTTTGCTCACCCTGGTAAGAAACCACACCACCATGTGACACCATCAGTACACTGCCCCAGCACACAATGACTCAGCTTCCCCCTCCTCTGAGATCATGGGAAAGGGGCGCATTGAGGGCCACAGTGAAGACTGGGAGCAGAACTTCAAAGACTTGGGGGCTGGGCGCAATGGCTCACACCTGTATTCCCAGCACTTTGGGAGTCTGACGTGGGTGGATCATGAGGTCAGGAGATCAAGACCATCCTGGCTAACATGGTAAAACCCTATCTCTACTAAAAACACAAAAAATTAGCCGGGCGTGGTGGCGTGCGCCTGTAGTCCCAGCTACTCAGGAGACTGAGGCAGGAGAATGGCTTGAATCCCGGAAGGCAAAGATTGCAGTGAGCTGAGATGGAGCCCCTGTACTCAAGCCTGGGGGACAGAGCGAGACTCCGTCTCAAAAAACAAAACAAACAAACAAAAAAACAACTAGGGGTGATATGTATGGGGAGGAAGAATATTAACAAATCTTTGGGTAGATGGGTATTTAGAAGGCTCTGGGAAATTGAACCTCTTTAGAACATGGACTGAAAGTCAATAAAATACATCTGCAGGCAGCAAGAACAAATACCTGTAGTTTGCTCAATTTTAAAAGGTGATGTGCGTGCGCCACTGGAGGTCTGGTATCAACAGTAGGCTTCACTAGAGAAGGGGGACGAAAGACAGCAATGTTACATCACAGGAATTCCAGCAGCAGCCTCAAAACACCAGCACGGACAGTGTCCTTGACTAAGGAACAATTTCGAATTAGGACCTGAATGCGGCTCAGGAAGTTTTGTTTGGTTTAGTTCATCAGATGGACATCTCTGAGGAGTTTTGAACAGAAACAAAAGAACAGTGAGAGCTAGAAAAAGTAAAATTTACAGAGATAAATGTCCTTTTAATCCAATGAAAGAGCCTCTCTTCCAACTTTTTCCCGATATTACTAGCCTGTCTGTTGCTTTAAAGAGTTTAAAGAAGCATTTCCATCCAGTGAACTCCCTGGTGGAAGATAAATTTTGTTATTGGTGCTAATGCCCTCTTGCCCAAACTCAGCAGAGAAGGCCAGATCATCCCAGAGCTGTGGCCTGGTCTGATTTATTGTACATCTCTCTAGGGGGTACCATTCCAAAATCCCTAATAGCAGTGTCTAGCCCAAACTGCCCACATACCTATCTGTACTCTATTCTTGTGAGATAGATAGTGGCCAAAGTCCAGTTTCCTTCTGAAGGTTGTGCTTTGCCTGTGATTAGAGACGATAACAGGGTAGGCCAGATAATCCAGGGAATTGTTCATCTTCTTTTTCTAGTCTCACTTCCGAAATGAGGCACCCAGACTCCTCTGTGAGGTGCCTAGCTGTCCCTGTGACAAGTTGTCATAGTTACCCAGTTATGACATCAGGGACAGGTCTCAGGAAACAAGTAGGAGCAGTGGAGCATGGCTGGCTGCTTCTGGACTTCTGTGTTTGATGCTAACCTAGACTCAAGTCAAGATGAACAGACACTTTACAAAAGAAGACATACATGAAGCCAACAAACATATGAAAAAATGCTCATCATCACTGGCCATTAGAGAAATGCAAATCAAAACTACATTGAGATACCACCTCACGCCAGTTAGAATGGCAATCATTAAAAAATCTGGAGACAACAGATGCTGGAGGGGATGTGGAGAAATAGGAACACTCTTACACTGTTGGTGGGAGTGTAAATTAGTTCAGCCATTGTGGAAGACAGTGTGGCGATTCCTCAAGGACCTAGAAATAGAAATTCCATTTGACCCAGCAATCCCATTACTGGGTATATA
>PVKV010025351.1:0-29804 GCA_004027835.1 Alouatta palliata
TCTTCCTTTTTGCGCTGGTTTCTTCCCATCTTTATGGATTTATCTATATGTGGTCCTTGTGGTTGGTGATTTTCAGATGGGGTCTCTCACTGGATGTCCAGTTTGTGGACGATGAAGTTATTTCTTTCTGTTTCTTAGTTTTCCTTCTAACAGTCTGGCCCCTCTGCTGTAGGACTGCTGAGGTCCACTCCCGGCCCTGTTTGCCTGGGGATCACCTGCAGCAGCTATAGAACAGTAAGGGTTGCTGCCAGTTTCTTCTTCTGCTATCTTTGTCCCAGAAGATTACCCACCAGATGTCAGTCTGAGCTCTCCTTTATGAGGTGACTTGTTGGATATACGGGGGTCAGGGAGCTGCTTGAGGTGACAGTATTCCTTATAGAAGCTCAAATGCTGACCTGTGAGCTCCGTTGTTCTTTCAGAGTTGCTGGGCAGGTACGTTTAAGTCTGCTGCAGCAGAACTCATAAACTCCCTTTTTTTTCTTCCCCAGGTGCTCTGTCCCGGGAGTTAGGGCTTTATTTATGAGTTTCCCTTGTGCTGCTGCCTTTTTCTCGGGACTGCCTTGCCCAGCGATGAGGCAGCCTACTCACTGCCTTCAGAGGCTTTGCTGAGCTGGTGTGGGCTCCGCCCAGCTGCCGTGTGAACTTCCCTGCAGTCCAGTTTATACCAGTGTAGTTAGAACTGCCTCTGCAATGGCAAACTACCTCTGTAGTGTCAGACTGCCTCAGTAATGGCGAACGCCCCTCCCCCACAGAGCTGGACTGTCCCGGGTTCAGCTGTGCTTGCTGTGAAACTCTTGATCCAGAGAGTTTCCAATGGCTGTTTTTTTGTGGGTGTGGGACCAGCCGAGCCTGATCACCTGGCTCCCTGCCTCAGAGCGTCTTTTTTAGTTGAATGATCGACTGTCTCCCAGGTGTTCCAGCCACCTGTTGAAAAGGCGCCGGGATCTGTATGATTTCCCGTGCGGTGACCCACTGCGCCGGCTGAAACCGCGGGTGCTGGCGTTTTTTTGCCTGGGAAATCTCCTAGCCTGGTTGTCTGTTTCAGTCCCCTTTTTTAATCAAATGAATGGGCAGCTCTGCCTTCCCGGAGTTCCAATTGCCAGCTAAAACGGCACCCGGACCCACGTATTTTGTATCGGGAACTGTTGCGCCGGGGCGCCGCTCCAAACAGCAGCGGCGAAAACGCCCGCGCAGGTGAAAACAGCCGAGCCGGCGAAAACAGCCGCGCCGGCCAAACCAGGTGCACTGGCGACCCGTGGGGCTCCTCCCCCTGGGAATCTCCTGGTCAGTGGGCAATAAAAATCCGTCTGGGAATGTGGCGTCCACTCACCCTCCACGCTTTCACTGGGAGCTGCAATCCTCAGCTGCTCCTAATCGGCCATCTTGGATCTCCTCGAAATCACAATCTTAAAAAGATATCTGCACTCCTATGTTCACTGCAGTATCATTTACAATAGCCAAGATATGTAAACAACACAAATGTCCATGGACAACTGAATGGATAAAGAAATTATGGTATATGTAAACAATGGAATATTATTCTGACTTAAAAAAGAAGGAAATCCCATCACTTGCAACAACATGGATGGACCTGGAATACATTATACTAACTGATATAAGTCAGTTATGGAAAGATGAATGGTGCATGATTCCTCTTAAATGAGGCAAAAATATAAAGGTATAATCACAGGTATAGAAGTAGACAATAAAATGGTGGTTAACAGGGATGGGCATGTTGCTCAAAAGGTATTAAGTTAGATATAAAAGTTGAGAAAGTCCCAGAGATCTGCTGCACAACATGGTGCCTTCAGTGAACAACAGAGTATTTTGTATTTAAACATTTTTCAAGATTGTAGATCTCATGTTAACACTTTAGTGTTCTTACCCCCCTCCCCTATCACATAAGGAGCAAAGGGAAACAAGGAATCTTTTGGAGGTGGTGTATATGCCTATTGATTGGATTGTGCTGATGGTAACACAAATAAATACATATGTCCAAACTCAACATATTGTATACTTTAATTATGGGTGATTATCTGTATACATCAATTATATCTCAATAAAGCTGGAAAATTGTGTTAACTTCAAAATAAAAATTCCTTCAAAAAAACAAAAAATATAAAAGTATATCATATTCAATGAGATTAAAAAATTATTAAATCCTTAGAGATAAATTTTAGTAAAACACAGGCAAGACTAATACACTGAAGAATCCTATGTATTTCTGATATATATTAAGGAAACCAAATAAATGGAGAGAAATTCTATGCTCACACATTGGAAGATCCAATTATTTTAATATGCCAATTATCTCCTATTTGATATTTAAGTTCAGTTAAATACAATCAATTCTCAGTATGTTTTTTTTTTAGTTGGCAAACTGATTCTATAATTTATATGAAAATTTAGGGCACCCAGGTTATTTACAAATAAATGATCCATGAGCTACAGATGAATCTCAGTATGTTATGCTAATTGAAAAAGCTACATATAAAAGACTAGACATCATTATTCCATTTATATAAAGTTATAGGAAAGGAAAAATAATGACAGAAATTATGCCAGCGGTTGTGAAGCACCAGGATTGAAAGGATGGGATTGATTACCCAGGAACATGAATGAACCTTTGAGGATATAGTAATGGTGTATATTATGATTTTGTTGATTTGTCAAAATGTATTGACTAGAACATATGAAATAGGTACATTTGTAATATATTGATAGACCTCATACAAGCAATTAAATTTTTAATTAAAATTTTGCACAAGAAAACCAATTTGCTCCCTATTCAAATCCATTCTTAAAATTGATGGTCATATCTACTCTGACACATGATTTAAGAATGTTGTGGTAGTGATTCAAGAAGGTAAATCTAACATGATGTTTTATAAAACTATATGATCCTGTATAAATGAGTTAAGAAATGAGTGAACAAATGAATGTAGCAATGAATAAAAATTGAGAGTATGCAAACTGAGTAGGAGCAATAGTGATTCTTTCACAATTAAAATGCAGTAAGTGGCCAGGCACGCTGGCTCACACCTGTAATCCCAGCACTTCGCGAGGCCAAGGCAGGTGGATCACTTGAGGTAAGGAGTTCAAGACAGGCCTGACCAACATGGCAAAATCCCATCTCTACTAATAATACAAAAATTAGCCGGGCGTGGTGGCTTGCACCTGTAGTCCCAACTACTCAAGAAGCTGAGGCATGAGAATGGCTTGAGCCCAGGAGGTGAAGGTTGCAGTGAGCAGAGATTGTGGCACTGCACTCCAGCCTGGGTGATAGAGCAAGACTTTGTCTCAAAAAAAAAAAAAAGACATTAAGTATTTGTAGCTTTGAGGTAGTCATAAACTGGAGTTACATAAACTACGAATTTGTGAATGTGCATGTAATTGTGTGCATGAGAGTGCTAAAGAGAGGTTTTTGATGAAAAACAATGTTATTGATGGAACCAACAGATTTAAACAAGTTTCTTGAGTCTGCTCAAAAGAAGTAGAAGAAAGGAAATTGAATTTATTCTTTCTGTGTTTCCCTTATGGCCAAAATTTCTAGTATGGTAATATTACAGAGAGCTAATATTTCATATGGAGACAGATAGCTTCCCAAAATACCAATGCAGCTATGTTTGTATTAAAATGCTAATAACAAAATACGTTTCATAAATGTAAGATGTCCCAAACATAGACACTGTTGTCAAAGTTTTCACATGGCAAGCAAAACCAGAAGTATCTAATACTATAATGGAAAGTGATATAATCATTTTACAGGGAGAATGCTTAGGCATGATTCTTTCAAACACCACCACCATTTCCACCTATTCCTTTTACAGATTATACAATGAAAATTTTAAGTATGCATTAACTTACTTAAACTCACAGACTGACAGAGCCTAAAAAGGAAGACACAGCTCTGAATTTTTACCAGTGTAAAATTCCTTTTATAATGTCTCATATTTATCAAGATGTTTTTCAGTTGGGAATAGGCAATGCTAAGGTTATAGAAAACATCTCTAAGTGCCTTTTGCAAAATCACAAACTTACTCCTCAGATTTAGAGCAGTCCCTGGGGGCAGATTTGTAGTTTTCTGTCAAATGCAACAAGTCTTTTACCAGTCAAATTACACCTATCTCACACATTTTCAAAGTTGAAAAATCATGGATCCCAGCAATGAATGACAACAAGAATGGATTGTAAAACACACTCATGACCAGTGTTGAAACTAGATGTTGAAAGGATAAAATGCCAGAATCGCAATGCATGGATAACAGATGTATAGTAGACTTTAAGCACATGTTAAAAGAGATATAATTTATCTGGGTAAAATCTTTTTTAATGCATTTACAGAAGTAACCATATTGTTATCTAAATATCATTAACATCTTTGGTTACATGCAAATGTGATATAATGTGCTCTTTTGAAAGAAAAAATTCAGACCATATGATCAATTTAATCACTTTATAAAATATTTCCTATAGCCATGCAGTATAATGAAAGATGTTTTGCTAACAGTATAGTTTATTTGCCTTTAAAAAAAATTCTTCATTTATCACCTTTCTGTAAGAGAGTTTAAATGCAAAGTAAGATATGCTTAATAAATAGTTTATTCATTCAAAATGTTTTAGTGATAATTTCTAAAGTTTTGAGAGGAGACTATATGAAGTAAATTTTCTTGAATAGATCATTTCGTAAATTCAAATGCCATATTTTTCTGCTGTAAAAACTATCTGAGGTTCTAATAAAGTCTTTCTTTCAGACTTTATTAGTCATATGGCCAAGGATGGGTCTGTGACCTGATTTTAGCCAAATAAACTACTCTCAGTACTTGAATCCTGAGCTAACTCACATACGAAAGTAAGAAATCACTGAAGAACATTTATTTTCACGATAGTGGCATGAGAGTTTTGGTGTTCTAGTTTTTTCCTGTCCTAACTATATATCTAGTTACCTAGTCTTTTATCAATTCAGTTGGTTGGCTTTCTGCTGCTGTTGGCTTTGAACCTGAGTCTGCAAAGATCAGTCTGACACTGAGGTAAACTTGGTGTCTGGGTTCATGGAGGCAGGCCTGAAATTTCAGAAATGTCTTAAGAAATTAAACATTTTTTAAAGTTACAGAATCTGATTAAGATAGTATTAATGGACCTATTACCCAGTGGGAGACAGAATTAGGCATAATTTATTTGGTGTGGTGGTTATTGTTAAATAATAAAACTGATCCATCTTTATTCCCTAGTGAATTTAAATTCCACAATAAAATAGTTTAATTAAGGATTCATCACAAAGTAATTGTGTATCTCACTGAATTGATAAAAGACTGGAACCTAGATCCACAGGCACCAATCAGATGCCTGGGAATGTGGAGTCAGGCCTGGACTCTCCCAGGGCAATCCTTGAGCTTGAGTCTCCTTGAATGGTATGAATCCTGGTCCTATATAATCTGGCCTGGTTCCATTAGGTCCTAAAGGTAGGAGACTGTCGACTGGGTCCATAAGGGCCAACCTGAAGCTGTGTGTGTTCCAGTCCTGCCCAACCACTGATCCAGAAACCAGGATAGCGTGTTTTCATATTACAGCAGCAACTTGTCCTATAGACCTCACCACGTGGCCCACTAAGATTCTATGACCGGTTGAGTGGTGAAGAGCTTTCTCTGCCAAAGCCAGTCTGTAAAGACTAAGATAGGTAGCCTCTTCTTCAAAAGCTGAGACCAATGCAAATCCACAAGAAACCTGAATAATAAGGGATACATGACATTACCAAAGGAGCAATATTATGCAACAGAAATAGACCCGAAAGAAATGGAGATCTATGAACCACTGGATAAAGAATTCAAAATAGTAATCTAAAAGAAACCCAGTGAACTATAAGAAAAGCAGACAAATAAAAAAGAGCAAAAAGAAAAAAAATATTAACAAAAAGGAAAGTTTAACAAAGATTGAAGCCATAAAATTTAATAAAACAGAAATTCTGGAGTTGAAGAATATGAGGACTGAAACAAAAATTTTCACTGAGAGCTTGAACAGCAGACTTGAGGCAGAAGGAAAAATGAGTGAATTCAGAGACAGAACATTTGAAATTACACAGTTAAAGGAACAAAAACTAAAAAGAAAAGAAAAAGGAGTGAAGGAAGCTTACAGGACTTATAAGGCACCATCAAGGAAATGAGTATATGCATTACGGAAATTACATAAAGGATTAGAGAAAGAAAGAGATTGAACACTTACTTAAATAAATAATTACAGAAAACTCTTCAAGTATGAAGATAAACATTAAAACTCATAAAGTCCCCAAACCCTAAATAAAATAGATATAAAGAGATCTTCACCAAGACACTTTATAATCAATTCCTCAGAAATCAAATGCAATGAGAGAATTTTGAAAACAGCAAGAAAGAAGAAGCTCATCACATACAAGTTTACGTTTGTAAGACAATCAGTAGATTTCTCAACAGATCATGAAGGTCAGAGATAGTAGTATAATATATTTAACACACTGAAGGAAAATAATGCAAGCCAAGAACACTATAAATAGTAAGGCTGTCTTTGAGAAAAGAAGAGATGAGGACTTTTTTAGACAAAAAATCTAGAAATGTTTTTCATCAGTAGAACTGCTTTATAAAAATGCTGAAAGTATAAAACTCACTGTAAAAGTAAGAATATAGTCAAATTCAGAACACTCAAGTACTGTATTGATAGTGCATAATTACCTTTAGCTCTAATAAAAAAGGGAGAAAAAAGTATCAAACATAAGTTAAGCTACAATAATTTGTGAATTGATATATGCTATATAAAATATGTAAATTGTGGTATCAGTAACATAAAATATAGGAAGAGAAGAATGTATAGAGTTTTTGTATGCAAAACTAAATTAAATAATATCAAAATTAAATTGCTATAAGCTTAAAATACACTGCTATAAATATAAAATGTTTTACGCAAGTCTCATAGTAACCTCAGTGAAAGAACCTGTAGCAGGTGCATAAAATACAGACAGGAATCAAAGCTTACCACTACAAAAAAATCATTAAATTACAAAAGCAGACAGTAAAAGAAAAGGAATGAAACAAAAGAATAACTCAAAATTAATTAATCATAAATATGTGTGTTTATTTCTGGGCTTTCTAGCCAAATACATCATTTAACATGTCTGTTTTTATACAAGTACCAATGCTGTTTTTATTACTATAACTTTGTAAATTTTGAAATTGTGTAGTGTGATGTCTCCAGCCTTTTTTTCTCTTAGATTCCTTTGGGTATTTGGAATTTTTGTGGTGTTCTACACAAATTTAAAAAAACATTTTCTATTTCAACGAAAAAAATGCCATTGGAATCATGATAGGGATTGCATTGAATATGTAGATTACTTGGGATAGTACCAACACTTTTATAACATCAATTTCTATACACTAACAGCAAACTATCCACAAAAGAAGTTACAAAACCAACATCATTTACAATAGCATCAAAACATAAAATACTTAGAAAAGAATGTGAAAGATACTAGAAACTATAAAACATTGATAAAAGAAATTGAAGATTATTCAAATAAATGCAAAGATAGTCTATGTTTGTAAGTCAGAAGATTTATATCTTCTAATTGTAAACAAACAAACAAACAAACAAAAAGCAGGTTCATTGATAGGAAACAAGGGAACTGAAGAGTTCAGAAGAGTTCAGAGAAATCAAATGTTACCACAAACAAAGTGGAAGATCAATATGAGTAAGGAAGATTTAATATTATAATTCTCTGTTTTTCCTGAACATTAAAATGCAATATTGGCCGAGAATGCCCATGGTTACAATTCAAAACTGTACAGTTCAAAATCCCTTAGAGAAGTACACTTTTAAAGGTGTTAGTAACAACTTCATTGACTGGAAGAAGGGAGTGAGGCCAGGTATTATAAATGGAAATTGATCTTGTTCTGCAACAGTATTTAGAGCAGGGGGTCCCCAACCCCCAGGCTGTGGACCAGTACTGAAGAACCTGTTACAAACTGGATCACTAGAGGAAGGTGAGCTGCAGGTGCACAAGCCTCACCACCTAAGCTCCACCTCTTGTCAGATCAGTGGCAGCATCAAATTCTTTTAAGAGTGTGAACTATCCTATGAACTGCACATGTGAGGAATCCAGGTTTCACATTCCTTATTAGACACTAATGCCTGATAATCTGAGGTGGAACAGTTTCAACATGAAACCATCCACCACCATCACCACCCTCCCACCCTACCCTGTCCATGGAAAAATTGTCTTCCACAAAACCAGTCCCTGGTGCCAAAAAGCTTGGAGACTGCTCACTTAGGCCACTTAACTTACTCGTTTGGCCTGATGTAAATTAAGAAGAAATGTGGCCTGAGAAGAAAAATTAATGAACAAGCTTTTAGAATACTTTAAATAGACATCTTTTCATGCTATTTCTGCTTCCAACTCAGTAAACAAGGCTACTCCTTTATTCTACTTTTTTATAATTCATGCCCATGACTAGGCAATCACTCTGGTTTGCATTTTGTTTTTGTTGTTATTATATGTTTTTTCATACTATAACCTTTCCCTTTTTTATATTGCAGATATATGAATCAGTATGAATTTTCCCCTTATTTTATTTTTCCAGTATAATCTATAACTTGCTTTTATATTATGGCTATATACAATCCTAAAGTTACTCAGATATAGTTCTATATCTGGAACCTTTAAGACAGGATTAAGTGACCACCTGAGGCCCCTTGGAGTCTAGGTTAATATAATAAAAAGAGCATAGAGGTTGGCATCAATGTAGTTATGCAAAAGTAATGGTTTTATATTTATGTTAGCTTAGCAAGTTTACTTTACTAATCTTTATTCTCTAAATGTACACAATGAATGAAAGTATCTAATCGTCAGTTATCCATAAGGAGGAAAATACATGGAATTGCTTAAAAATATAAAACACTGTAAAATATAAATTAATATATGGCAGGGTATGTGGTGTGGGAGTATGTATGTGTAGTGTGGATATGCGTATATACGTGTGTGTCTGTTGTGTGTTAAAAATGAGGTAGAGACATTAATAGAAATTCCATTGGTTTTGGGGGGATTTGGGGGGTGTAGGTATGATAGTGACTTGGTCACTAGGACTAAAATTAGACTCTAAAATCCAAACAGAGAAACTAATGGAGATGACCATTTTTTCAGTTTTTTTCTATTGTGACAGACAGCAATAAAATTAACAAAAGCTTAGAGCAACACCATGAATACATATTCTTGTACATCCTATGTAAATATAAACTGCTTTGATCTTTCTCCTGATGGGTACAGAAAAGAACACATATATAAGATTAAAAACCACATATAATGTTTGTGAAGGCTATGCGAAATCTTCTTTAGAAAATATATTACATCCAGCACAATATTATCAGGGCTACAACTTACTTAAATTTATAGTATTCCGTAAGTCATCTTCAGAACTCTAACTAGGCTTTTCTTGGGGTAGATGGCTAAATTAAATGAAGATACATAATGAATATCATTACTCTAGCATCTTTTACATCTTTGAGGATGGCACTAATTTCACCAATTTCCTTGAAATACAGTATTATTTTTAGTGTATGTTTTACAAAGGGGAAAAATCTCAAGAGATTTCACTTGGTCTTTTTTACTAACAGTTTTTAGAACACATACTAAGGAACAGATATGAGGGATTTTCCAACTGCTTAATATTTTCATTATCATTTTACATTTGGAAACTAGGGATATCAGCATTTTATGGGTCTGAGGACTTGAAGGGCCCAGTGCAAGATTAACCTGGATGTTAAATCATTTATTATCTGACCCCAATATGTCCTTCCTTTAAAAGGGACCATTATGGTATTTGAGTCCCTGGTTATAGTGTCAACTCAGGCTCTATCTTCAATAGTCCTTACAACGTCTGATGATTTAATTTTCCCCAGGTTATGGCTATAGTTCCCTGTGAGGATGCACTGATAAAATCAATACTGTATACATGTTTTTCTAGTATTGTTTTCCTTAAAAGTTTGTGGGTTTTTTTTTTTCTGAAGAGGACATAATTTCTCCTTTAGGTAACAGGTTATGTGTCTGAGAACTTGCTAGATCCAGAAAGTGTGTGATTGTGACACCCATGTTAACTGCTGGGATATCTTGCCTAAAAACTCTTAGTACTATTATCCCACTCCAAGAAAATAGGCCACTTCTCCAAGCTCCAAGAGTTTAGAATATTTTGGGTTTACTTCAAGGTCCTTCAGTATTCTTTACCAAGGTCTAATTCATTTTATATTAGAAGCATAAATTTGTCATTGTAGACATGCTGAGGCTGATAATTCTACTTTTTATTCCAATCTTACCAAAAAAAAATCCTGGAGTCAAACTTTTATTCTTTCTACTGTCCAACTATAGTAGATAAATGTCACTTTAAATTCTGCCAAGTACACTGACTGACGTATTACTTTAATTCTGTGATTAATAATCCTAAGCCCATTATTTTCTTTCTTCAAATCATCAAATCTACTCACTCAAAGCAACTCAATTTCATATGATTTCTAATCACCCATATACCTATTAACACCACAAAGATTGCACGTCAGTATATCTCCTGTTTTATCTCACCCAAGTTTACCACAGTTAAAATCCTTTGCAATTGCATTCTTACAGCTCCACATTCCACCAGTAATGGGGTCATAACTCTCAGTTGGGTGTTCCAACTCCAGAATTCCATTTTTAGAGTCTACTTATTAGGATTACTTCTCATACCAAATATCTAAGGCTGGATTCTCTGCAAGAATCTGACACAGGGTAAATACTCAGTGTTAATTGAAATAAAAATTTCATATGCCAACTTCTTTAATTATACATAATTATCATTATACTATAATATTATCAGAGTTACTTGGGGAGATTTTTTCAAAATGTATATAGCTGCAAATTATCAGCATTTATTTGAGGATGTTGCTGGAGAACACAAGCGTATTTTGAAAATAAGTCCCAGTTTTTACTAATATCAAACAACACACACACACACACACACACACACACACCCTAACTGTGAATCATTATGATAAGATGTCCTTTAGAATTTGACCTTGCTTACTACATTTTAATTTTTATCTGTTTCTACTCCCACATTTGATTTTACTTTCATTCATCAGTGTATATTTCTCCAAATATATGAAGTTGTTTTATATTTCCATTCATTTGAAATGGTCTTCGTTTCTCCCTCAGTTTCATACACCAGTGCATGCACAGACATGCTCTGTTCTCTCTCACACGTGCACAAATATGCACACACCCTCACACACATATTTCTGATATTTTGGGGCCTTTTTGAATATGTCTGCCTTTGTTATATTCTACTTCCATCCCACTACTATTGTGAGGCTGTCATTTACACATCTGTATATAATTTACTACTTTATTCTTAGGGCTCCTACAGTTAAATTCACATTCAACTGACTCTATTGTATTTAAATGTTTATTATTCTAAACTATGAAATCAACAAAAGGAAAGTTTGAGTCTTATTTTTTGAGGGAGATGTTATTAAGTACAGAATTTGAAGTTGGTAGCTATTTTCTTTTAGCACCTTGAAAATAAACATTCCATAGTCACCTGTATTCATTGTTTCTATTGAGAAGTCTGATGTCCATCTTATTACTGACCTTTTGGGAGCAATCTTCTCCTTCCCACGTTCCTGGAGCTCTTACAAATTTTGTTTTATCTTTGGTTTTTCAATGGTTTCAAATGATATGCTAGGTGTTGGTTTCATTTAACTACTGTTGCTTAAGATTTTTAGTGTCATTGAACTTATGATGTATGTATTTCAATGACTGTGACCTTTTAATTCACTAATTATTTATCCACCCATGTCTAATACACTCCTAAATGTATATTCTCAATTTTGGTTATTATGTTTTTAGTTCTAAAATTTTAGACCTTTTATTTTTTAGAAACAGATTTAAGATATAATCATAGAATTTCACCCATCAAAACTGTAGAACTTTCTAACGTTTAGTATATTTAGAGTTGTACAGCCACCACCACAATCAACTTTGGGACATTTTCATCACCACAAAAAGAGATCTGGAGCCCAATCACTCTTCATTTCTGTCTACCTCATGCAACCCTGGTAATTACTAACTCTACTTTATGCCTCTATAGATTTGCCTTTCTGGATATTTTCTGCACAGGGAATTATACAATATATTGTCTTTTGTGATGGCCTTCTTCACTTCACATAATATTTTTAAGGTTTATTTATGTTGCAACATGCATGAGTACTTTAATCGTTTTTTTATTGGTCTATAATTGTTCATTTTATGGATATATCTCATTTTCTTACTCATTCATCAGTTGATACAAATTTAGGTTGTTTTTATTTTTGGTTATTATGAATAATGTTTTTATGAACATTTTTGTACAAAAGTTTTTATGCGAACATAAGTCTTAATTTCCTTTGAGTATATAATTAGGCATAGAATTGCTTGGCCATATGGTAACTGGATATTTTGGAGAAACTGCCAGACTGTTTTCCAAAATGGCTGCACTATTTTACATTTACACCAGCACATATGAGGCTCCAATTTCTTTACGTCTTTGACAACACTTGCTATCATTTGACATTTTTATTATTGCCCTTTTAGGACATGTGAAGTGGTATCTCACTGAGATTTTGACTTTTGTTTCTCTAATAAATAACAATGTTGAACATACTTTCATGTGCTTACTATTTCTATGTTTTCTTTGGAGAAAAATCTGGTTGGATCCTTTGTTCATTTTTCGATTGGGAATTTTGTCTTCCTAATGTGGAGTTTTAAGTGTTTAAAACACACACACACACACACACACACACGCACACTGCATAAAATTCCTTTATCAGATATATAATTTGCAAATATTTTCGCTCAATCAGTGAACAGTCTATTTAACTTATTGATGGTATGCTCTGAAGCACAAAATTTTTTATTTTGATGAAGTCAAATTTATTTGTTTTTATATTTTGTTTCCTTAAGCTTTTGGTGTCATAGCTAATAAATCATTTACTAATAAACTCAGCAAGATATACACTTATGTTTTCTTCTGAGATTGTTACAGTTTGAGTTTTTCATGCACGTTATTTATTCATTTTGAGTTAATTTTTATATATTGTAAGAGGTGGAGGCTCCAAATTCTTTCTTTTTGATGAAGATATTCAGATGTACCAGAATCATGTGTTAAAAAAGACTATTTTTTATCCATTAGGTTGACTCAACACCTTATTTAAAATAAATGAATAGGCAGAGGCAGAGGAAAACGGCCAAATAGAATTTCCAGCAGTTTTCCCCACAGGAACACCAAATTGAACAACTATTCACACAAGAAAGCACCTTCATAAGAACGCAAAATCAGGTGACTGATCACACTACCTGATTTTAACATTATAGCAAGGAAAGGCATTAGCGAGGGTAAGAAACAGTGTTGAATTGCCAACACCTCCCTTCTCCCATCCTCCAGCAGCAGCTGTGTGGCACAGAAAGAGAATCTGTTTGCTTCAGGGAGGGAGAGAGCAGTTATTGCGAGACTGTGATTTGAAAATCAGTGCTGCCTCACACAGTGGAAAGCAGAATTTGGCCAGCTCCCTAAAGGGAGCGTTTAGACCAGCCCTAGATACAGGGGAATCATCCATCCCAGTGTTCAGAACTTGAGTTTCAGCTAGCCCCATCACTGTGAGCTAGAGTTCCCTGGGGTTCTAAATAAATGCAAAAGGCAGTCTAGGACACAAAGACTGCAATTTTGGGGAAAGTCTTATTGCTGTACTGGGCTCAGAACCAGTGAAATTGGGGTGCATAAAACTTAGTGAGACACACAACCTGGGACGGCTAAAAGAGTGCTTGTGCCACTCCTCCCCCAGCCGCAGGCAGTGGAGCTCATAGTTCCAGAAGAGACTCTTTCTTTGTGCTTAAGTAGAGGAAAGTATAGTGTAAAAAACTGTCTTGCAATTTGGACACCAGATCAGCCACAGTAGAATACAGCATGAGGCAGAATCCTGAAGCCCCTATTGCAGTCCCTCGTTCCTAGAAGACATTTCTAAAACCACCCTGAATCTGAAGAAAACATTCTACCTTGAAGAGAAGCACCCAATGCTGGAAAGAGTCATCACCTGCATTAAAGACAGCTTGGGACTTGAATCAACATCAGTGGTAGCCAGGCAATATTTGCTGTGGGCCTTGGGTGAGACCCAGTGCTGTGATGGCTGCAGGTGTAACCCAACACATTCCCAGGTGTTGTAGTCATGGAGGAAGACTCCTTTGGCTTGAGAAAAGAAGAGGAAAAAAGTAAAAGAGACTTCATCTTGTAGCCTGTGTACCAGCTTAGTAACAGTGAGCTAGAGTAACATGTGAGCTCTTAGAGTCCCCAGTTCCAGGACTTGGCTCCTGGATGACACTTCTTGACTCACCCAAGGCCAGAGGGGAGATTGCTGCCCTAAAGGGAGAGTCAAGCCCTGGCAATGTGAACCACAAGCTGACTGGTGAAATCTTGGGCCTTGAGTTATCATTGGTGGTAGCCAGTAGCACTTGCCATGGGCCTGATGCTGGGGAGGCGATAGGGAGAGACTTCTTCTGCTTGAGGAAAGAAGAAAGAAGAGTGTGAAGGATGTTGTCTTGTGGCTTGGGTGCCAGTTCAGCCACAGTAGAAGAGAGCACCAAGTAGATTCTTAAGGTTTCTGACTCCAGGCCCTGGCTCCTGCATGACATTTCTGGACCTGCCCTGTGCTGTGTGTGGGCGGGTGGGGCGGGGTGCACCATCCTGAATGGAAGGACACAAGTCTGGCTGGATTCACCACCTTCCAACTGAAGAGCCCTTGGACCTTGAGTAAAATTGGTAGTAGTCAGGGAGTGGTTGCCACAGACCTTGCCCAGGACTCACTGCTCTGTTGGCTTCAGGTCTGACCCAGCAAAGTCCCAGGTGTGGTGTCCACAGGAGGACTTGTATCAATCCTCCCCCAGTCCAGGCAACTCAGTATGAAGAGATATATTCCATTTGTTTGGGGTAAAGTAGGGGAAGAGAACAAGGGTCTCTGTCTGGTAGTCTAAAAAATTCTCTTTAATCTTACCCAAGACCACCAAGGTGGAACATCTACAAGTTTGCAAAAGTCATAGTTTTACTGGGCTTGGTGTGCCCCCTAATGCACATACAGCTACAGTGACTGAGGACTTAGATCACAACACTCAATTTTCTGTGAATACCTGTAAACTTCTTTCAAGAAAGATGAGTGCAAATCTCAGACTGTGAAGATTACAATTAATACCTAACTCTTGAATGTCCAGACATTGATGAACATCCACAAGCATCAAGACCATCGGGAAACTATGACCTCACCAAATGAACAAATTAAGGCAACAGTGATAAATTCCAGAATAACAAAGATAAGTGACCTTTCAAACAGAGAATTCAAAAGAGATGCTTGCAGGAAGCTGTATAAAATTCAAGGCAACACAGAGGAGGAATTCAGAATTCTATTAGATAAATTTAATAGAGATTGAAATAATTTTTTAAAATGTAGCACAAATTATAGAGCTAAAAATTTTGATGGATTTGCTGAAGAATACATTTGAGTCTCTCAACAGTATAATTTGTCAAGAAAAATAAACAATTACTGAGCTTGAAGCAGACTGTTTGAAAATACAGTTACGGGAGACGAAAAAAAAGAATAAAGCATACCTACAGCCAGTAGAAAATAACCTCAAAATGGTCAAATCCAAGAATTGTTGGCCTTAAAAAGAAGATAGAGAGAGATATTGGGGTAGAAATTTTATTTAAAGAGAAAATAACACAAAACTTTCCAAATCTAGAGAAACACATAAATATTCAAATATTTGAAGTTTATAGAACACCAAGCAGATTTAACCCAAATAATACTACTACAAGACATTTAATAATCAAACTCCCAAAGGTCAAGGGAAAAACAAAGATCCTAAAATCAGGAAGAGAAAGGAAGTAATACACAAAACAGCTTCAATATGCCTGGCAACAGACTTCTCAGTGGAAACCTTATGGGCCAGGAGAGAATGGAATAAATATTTAAAGTGATAGAGAAAAACACTTTTAAATTAGAATAGTATGTCCAGTGAAAATATACTTCAAACATGAAGGAGAAATGAAGACTTTCCTAGACTTACCTTTTTAGCCAAGAATATTATAACATTGTAATTGTGATTTGTAAACTACTCCTATTTTGAGTAGAAAAACTAAAAAATGAATTTTCAAAAATAATTACTATAACAACTTTTTAAGACATAGTATAATAAGATATGACTATTAACAAGATGTTAAAAAGCAGGGGGAGGTGAAGATAAAGTGTAGAGTAGTGGCCATGAATTGAAAATAATTACATATAATACATTTACAAGCCTCATGGTAACCTCAAATAGAAAACCTACCACAGGCACATAAAATATAAAAAGTAAGAAATTTAAATATACAAGCAGCAAAAATAAAAATAAAAAATAAAAAATTCCCTTACAAAAAGGAAGACAGGTAGAAAGAAGGGAAGGAAGACAGGCAGAAATAAGGGAAGAAAGACAGGACCAAATAAGAAAATGACAAGTTTCTACTAATCAATAATAACATCAAATTTAAATGAACTAAACCGTAATCAAAAGACAAAGAGTGGCTGAATGGATAGAAAAACAAAAGCCAATGATCTGTTGCCTACATGAAACACACTTCACCTATAAAGACACACATAGACTGAAAGTAGAAATGATGGAAAAAGTTATCCCATGCAAATCAAAGCCAAAAAAAGCAAGAGTACATATATTTACATAGAAAAAAATAGATAGCAAGTTAAAACCTGTAAAAAGAAACAGAGAAATCAGTATATAATTATAAATGGGTAAATTCAGCAAGAGGATATAACAATTATACATATATATGCACCCAATGGTCAAGGACCCAGATATATAAAGCAAATATTATTAGAACTAAACAGAAAAATAGATCATAATACAATAATAGGTGGAGACTTAAACACCCCACTTCAGCACTGGACAGGACATCCAGACAGAAAGTCGACAAACATTTGACATATCTGCACTAGAGACCAAATGGCCCTAACTGAGAGTAAAACACATGGATTATTCTCAATTTTTCTGGGAAAACTGGATATCTATATGCAGAAGAATAAAACTACACCCTTATCTCTCACCATGAAAAAATCAATTAAAGTAGATTAAAGACTTAAGTCTACAACCTGAAAATAGAAAACTACTATAAGCAAATATTGGAAAAATTCTCTAGAAAATCAATGTGGGCAAGGATTTCTTGAGTAATACCCTGAAAACACAGGAAACTGAAGCAAAAGTGGACAAATGGGATAACATCAAGTTAAAAAGTTTCTGCATAGCAAAGGAAACAATCAATGAAGTGATGAGACAACCCACAGATTGGGAGAAAATAGTTGAAAACTATTCATCTGACAAGGAAGTAATTGACAGAATATATAAGGAGTTCAAACAACTCATTAGAAAAAAAAAATCAAATAAATTGATTAACAAATTGGCCAAAGATCTGAAAAGGCATTTCTTAAAAAGACATACAAATAGCAAATGGGTATATTAAAAGTGTTCAACATGATTGATCATTAGAGAAATGCAAATCAAAAGTATAATGAGATATCATCTTACCCCAGTTAAAATAGCTTTTATCCAAAAAAACTAGCAATAATGAATGCTGACAAGGATGTGGAGAAGGGGAAATCCTCATACATCCTTGGTAGAAACGTACAACCACTGTGGAGAACAGTTTGGAGATTCTTCAAAAAACTAAAAATAGAACTACCATATGATCCAGCAACTCCACTGCTAGGTATATGCCCAAAGGTAAGGATATCTGTATATTGAAGAGATATCTATAGTCTCATGTTTATTCCAATACTGTTTACAATACCCAAGATTCAGAAGCAGCCAAGTGTTCATCAACAGACTAATGGATAAAGAAAATGTGGTACATATACAAATGGAGTACTATCCAGCCATAAAGAAGAATCAGACCCTGTCATTTGCAACAACATGGCTGGAACTGGAGAACATTATGTTAAGTGAAATAAGTCAGACACAGAAAGACAAATTTCACATGTTCTCAACTCCTATGTGGAGGTTAAAAATTAAAACTATTAAATATGTAGAGGCAGAAGGTAGAATGATGGTTCCCAGAAGCTGGGAATGGTAGTGGGGTAGAGGAAATGGGGATGGTTATGTGTACAAAAATATCATTAGATTGAATGAATACAATGTAGTAATTTATAGTACAATAGTGTAATTACAGTTAACAATAATTGTACATTTAAAAATAAAAAAGTATTATTTAAATGTTTGTAACACAAAGAAATGATAAATGCCTCCTATTGATTAGAAGGATGAGAAAAAAAGAAGAAACAATAAATGCTCAAGGTAATGCATACCCCATTTAACCTAATGTGATTATTGCACATTGTATGTCTTTATCAAAATATCACACATAACCCATAAATAAATGCACTTACTTTGTACTCGGCTCATTGCAATCTCTGCCTCCTGGGCTCAAGTGATTCTTGTGTCTCATTCTCCCGAGTAGCTGGGGTGCAGGCATGCACTACCATACCCAGCTATTTTTTTTTTTTTTTTTTTTTTTTGTATTTTTAATAGAGATAGGGTTTCACCATGTTTCCCAGGCTGGTCTTGAACTCCTGAGCTCAGGCAGTCTTCCTGCCTCAGCTTCCCAAAGTACTAGGATTACAGGTGTGATTTTCTTTATTCTTTTTCTGATCTTCAGAATATTTAATATCTATCAATCTTTGTTCAAGTTTACTAACTTTTTCTTTAGCACCACAAATCTGTTGAGCACTTACAGTAAATTTTTCATTTTGCTTCTTTAAATTTTCAACTTCAGAATTTTCACTACGTTTTTAAAATAAACTTTACCTCCTTATTTTTATAATCTAGTTGATAAGACAATGTCATCAGACTTTCTTTTACTTATTTAAGTACAGTTTCCTTTAGTTCTGTGAACATATTTATAATCGCTGTTTTAAAGTCTTTGCTTCACATCCGTATTCCCTCTAAATTCTCTCAGACGCATTTTTATCTCCTGCTTTTCTTCCTGTGTAAATATTACACTTTACTATTTCTGCATGTCTTGTGATTCTTTTTGAAAACTGAACATTTTATGTAGCATTTTGTAGCAATATTGGATACTGATCCTCCCCTCTCCTATCATCCAAGTTTTTTTGTTTCTTTGTTTAGTGACTTGAGTGGATGATTTCAGTGACGTCTGTTTACCCTACACTTTATAGACTCCAGTGTTTTTCTTGCCTTTGATTCACGTAATCTGGTCTCCTCATTTGCTTGGTTACTTTTGACTGAGTGTCAGATGTGGAATATAAAAATTGTAAAACACCTCTCAAAGGGCACAGCATTGAGCATGTGCACCGTCACCCTGTGATGACAGTACTTTCATCATTGCCCTCTTGGACTGTCTCTTTATGAGATTCCTCTATTAACCTGTCTGTCTCTGTTGGTTTCATTCCAATCTGTTAGCTTCTGCTAATCACCAGATGATTGCTCTATTGTTTTCAACAATGCCTTGGGACATAAATTGCTCCTGATTCTGTTCCAATTTAATGTTTGTCCCTTTGGAAGTTTTGTCTTTGCCGCAAGAGTTTGGAACTTGTTCTTACTTCATGAGGACTCATCTTAGCCCTCTCCTTTGATGAGTTTTATTTTTAAACATCTAGTTGGTCTATGGGTTAGCTAACTTCTTCTCATGAAGCTACTGAGCATTTCTTAATTGCTTGACAAGAAAACCTCCATCGTTTTCAACAGCGTCCTTAAGTTTGAACTTACTTATGCTCATTTACAAATAAAATCAATTCCCTTGAAGATAGCTACAGAGCTCTCTCTTCTTAAGGTCTACCTCTACTTCCTAGGAAAAAAAAACTCTGCCATTTCTCCAGAGCTGTGGGCATGGACAGTGGCCCACTTTTCTCAGATCAGCATGCCTGATTTATGAGCTGGGTGCTGAAAGTTCAGTACTCTTTGGTCTTCTCATTTTGCTTTTTCAAGTATGAAACATAAAATTCAAGAACAAGTAGAGGGCAGGGCAGTACCGAGTATCCCTGGCCTGCTGCGCCTAAGGTAGAGATTCTATCCTATTAATGGTTTTAGATGGAGGAAGAGAGCTCCACAACTCCCAACCTCTCTTGCCTGAAATAGAGCTTCTGCAAAGCGGAGCTGGGAAGGATAGAAATACTGAGAAGCTGTCCCCTCATGGAAACTTTATAGGGGAATACTTTAAGACAATACTAAGCCAGAGAATAAAGAATCCTATACTCTTAACTATACCCACCCAGATTAGAATTTCAATCACACTGTGCTGCGGGCTGGGGAAGGGAACATGTTGGGACTCAAGTGTCACAGACTCACTACTCATATTGAGATTAACACATGTTCTTAAGTAAATACTTCATTTACTGCATGCCTTCCAGATAATCTCCATAATTTTAAACAGATGGATTTTTCTTAAATTTTGCCAGTAAAAATTCAATGAAAGGTGGGTCTATGGAGCTTCTCACACCACCGTCTCAGGAGTCTACACTCTAGAATATGAATTTTGGTTTCTTATTTTAATATTGAGTTCCCTGCCAAAATTCAAACTTCTGTCCTTTATTTCCCTGAACATGTTTGGCCTTTTTTTTTTTTTTTTTTTTTTGAGACAAAATCTTGCTCTATCACCCAGGCTGGAGTGCAGTGGTGTGATCTGTGCTCACTGCAATCTCCACCTCCCAGATTCAAACAATTCTCCTGCCTCATCCTCCTAAGTAACTGGGACTACAGGTGTGCACCACCACACCTGGCTAATTTGTGCATTTTTTACTAGAGAAGAGGTTTCTCCATGTTAGCCAGGCTGGTCTTGAACTCCTAACCTCAAGTGATCCACCCCCCTCAGCCTTCCAAATTGCTGGGATTACAGGCATGAGCCACGGTGCCTGGCCTGAGCACTTATTTTTAATTATGTGTCTCTCAAATGCATTACCTGGGTATTTTTCCATTGTTGAATGTTTTTCTTGCCTTTCAGTCATCTGATCTTGTCTCCTTATTTGCTTGGTTACCAGTGTCAGATGTGGTACGTAAAAATTGTAAAACATCCCCCCCCCTCCCCAACACACAATAACGCTTGGAGTCCTAGGATGATGTTGATGTGTTGTCTTCTTTTAGAGTGCTCTACAATTGCTGCAGTCAGGTAATTAGAGAAACTAGCAATCCAGGAAAACTTCATTCCAATTTCATAAACTGAGCCATTTCAAAGGATGCTACATTTCCTACAAATGCTGGTGTACATTATGTTTAATCCTACTCTTGTTTGGCACATCTGTTAAACATTTCTTGTCAGCTTTTCAATGTTTTAGTTAGTGTTTCCAGATTTGGCAACTACTTCTGTGATAAGAAGGGGTCCAAATGCTAGGTTTACTTCTTGGATTATTTTCTCCTCAAATACTGGTCTCATCATTCTTAACTGTTTTATTAGCTCTCTGATGCCATTACAACTTTTTTTAAAGTTTCATTTAGTCAGTCTAGGTGTCCTCAGCAGGAAGGCTGAATCAATATCCTAGTTCACTCCTCATCATTGGATCCTCTTCATCTTTCCATCTTAATAATAGGCCCAGGAGCCAGCAGAAAAAAAAGTACTCAATCAATAAATAATTTTTATGAGTGACTATAATTATTATTTATTTAGCAAATCTGGTCTGGACAATTACTTCTTTAGAGGAATGGCAAAAATATTTCTAATCACCTTCATGTTTCAACATGACTATCTTTTTTGCATATTCATTAATAGACTACCAATTCAGTTTTAAGTCTTGGCTGAGATAAACATGTAGGATAACATATCATTCCCAGTTTCTAATCATGTCATGTCCCTGTTCCTGTTTAGTTGTGGTGACACAAAATGTGCCAGGAAGGCTCTACATGTAAGGAATTTGGAAGTTGCCACTCCATCCTAACAAATAAATCACTATACAAACTAAAAAATCAACAACTTATTTGGATTCAAAAGGAGGGGGAGGACATAGGATAAACTGCTGCCCATCCCTCCACCCCCAGAGTAGACAAGTTAATACAGGGAGCCACTAATTAGTTACCAGAGTAGACTCAGAAGTGGAAAACACTGTGGGGACCAGTGCCGGGGTAAGAAAAACTGAACCAATTTGTCCACACTGAACCTCCAGTAATTGATCCATTTTTAGCTCTAAGATTCATCTACAGTGAACCTCCAGTAAATTTAGCTCTCAGATTTGTGGACAAATCCTAGAGCTAAATATTCCAGGGGTATCTGGTCATGGAGAGCCCTCACAATTTTGTGAGTTTTGTGAGCTATTGGTTTAGGAGCTCAACCAGGTTCTCATACAAGTATTAAAGAAAAATCCTGTCATGCTTCTGGCAGGAGAGGAAAATGAGCCATTTTAAAATATTCCAAAATTTGCCAAGAATAAGCTCAACCTTATCAATTCTAAGACTAATAAAAACCCAACCTGGGAGAATAATAGGATCTCTCTCCTAATAAAAAAAGAAATAAAAATCATTTATTGCTCTCTGCCAAACAGGCATTCCTGGGCTTGAATTGGTCAGTAAGCATCAGATTTCATCCTTTTGACTTAATCCTTTCATTTAAGATAGTCTGTCTTAGTGGCCCAATACCTTGTTTCTGGGAAATCCATGGTCAGTGGGATAGTGTGTTTAGTCTGTGGTTTACTCGCCTCGTGAGTCATGTAGCTCCCTAAATTCAGGCTTCTTTTGTCTAATCACTGCCCAAAACAGACAGGTCTGGTGTGTTATCTGGGCATAGATTTGTATTGTGAGGTCTCCTCTCAAAAGTTATAAGAAGCATCAAAATCTTTGCAAATGACGTACTTCACTTTGCCTTCCTTCTTGGTGAGAATTCTTAATATATCATCTCTGAGTCTTGATTGTTCTCAAGGATTTCATGCATTCATTCATCCATATTCACCAGACATTTGTTGATTGCACCATATGTGCTAGGCACTAGGAATATAGAAATAAATGAAATAAAGGCAGTCTTTTCCCTCATGCAGTGGAAAGAAAATATAACAGGGAAAGCTTCTATTGACATAAACTCTACATTTGAATATAGATGGATTTCTATATTAAACAATCCAGCAAACTGATGACATCTTCCTCTCTTTTTAAACAGTATAAATTCAATATATCAAAGAGGACCAGTTATTTATTTTTTAAGCAACAACTATTAGTTATTTTGTAAGCACACAAAAATTCCAACAATCTAAAGCCCCACGTGAACTCAGTTCACTATTTCTTCAAATCAAAATGCTCCAGGCATACTCACTGAAGTTGTGTCATATGTTCCTTAGAGTATAGTGTATGTAGTTATTTCAAAGTTCAACCCACTTCTTTCTAATGCTTAAAAAAATATCCAGAAACATTTCCAACTCTGCTTTTTTACTGGGAGAATTCTCATAGGTAGATCCCAAATATAAATGCTTAATATCTTTGAAGTTTATTTCATGTGCTATGCCCACTGCCACTGCTCAGCCTTTAATGCTCTAGTCAATTACGCATTCCATATACGCCACTTATTCCATTTACATTTGTGGGTGTTTGCAGAATGTCTCAAAATTTACTTCCCATTTCATATTAACTACTTTTATAAAAATATTTTATCTTTGCATTTATTTGAAGTTGCACTGAAAAGACAGGATTTCTTGATGCCATGCTTTTTTTTTTTTTTTTTTTTTTTCTGGTCAGTTTTACCCCAGTTATTTAACATACCTCTCTCCTTACCTTCAATAGAGGGTCACTGTCACTAACAAGTCTCATAAACCTCACCTGCCATTATCTTTGCTTTGCTGGGCAAGAAGACTCTTTTTCAAGCGTTGCATGTTAAAACTGGAGTCTTACATGGATATTGGGACCACTAAATAATCAACTCAAGGAAATCATACCTGAGCACATACAAAACAGCATTTTAAAGTACATGCCTAGGAATGGCAGTGCTACATCTGCTTATTAAGTAGAAATTACAGTTAAACAACAACTACTTTATGTCAGTCTTTTATTACTTGCTAGAAACACTGTGCTATGAGTTATTAAAAGCTCCCATAATTTATTCTTTACCAAACATCTTATCGGACAGAAATTATGATAAATAAATGGAGTTTTAGAGATAATAAGAAATTTTATTTGGAGAAAGTCATACTTTTACTCATACTTTTACTCAGGGAATACGTGAATGCTTAGCTGATGGCTGTCATGTGAAAAAAATCTGCCATAAATAAGGATTCTGCAGACTTTTTCTCTAAAGGGCCAAATAGTAACTATCTTAGGTTTTGTAGGCCATACTCTCTCTGTCATAACTATTAAACTGCTCACAATGTACTGCAAAAGCAACCATAAACAATAAGTAAAAATGGATATGACTATGTTCCAATAAAACTTTATTTACACAAACTGACACCCAAATTTTTCAGGACCGTCAAGATTTGGCCTAAGGAGTACAGTGTGCTAACCTCTGTTAACACATTGTATTATACGGTTTGATTTAAAATTATAGAGTGAATAACTAAATTATTTCAGAATATGGGAAAATTAAATACACAATGTCCTTTTTGAGATAGTCACAACAACATAAAACTTTATTAAAAAAGAATCAAGCTCTACTTTGTCATTTTTCTTCAAAATTGGTTAAATTGTAAAACTTGTCCCGTGCTCATTTTACATAATATATCATTAAAAAAACATTGTTTTATATTTAGCCATTTTCTGTGAAGGAGCTCAATCTCTTTCAGAAAGTTATTTCATTAATCCTGCCTATGACCTTGTAAAGGAAGGAGATGATAAGTATGAAGAAATATTCATGGCCTATTAGATCAATTCAAACTTTCAGTAAATCTAAGTGAGAAGTGTTTGCTACCCTCAGTTACTTAATATGCTTAAAATGCATGTTTTGAATCTTTCAGAGGTATGCTGTTCCTCAGCTGGGTGCTTCTGGGAAAAAGAATCCAGCAAAAAAAAAAAAAAAAAAAAAACTATGTTTCAAAAATGTCCTTATTTGAGGCCATATCACCCACAAGGATTTGGTTTCCATAGAGGTTTTCATCACACTTGCCATATTAAGATGCTCTGTTCTACTAACCAACTGTTGTCTTTCTTCTGGTTGATGACTGTATTTCAGTAGTGGAAGAAAGTAATTCAGAAAAATAAAATATCTGGAGTCCTCATGTCTTAAAGGTAGCATATATGTTGGTGTCATAACTTCCCATGAAGTCAAACTGTGGATTATCCTTGTTATTGGTTGTCATATGTCTTGGGAATGTGAACCTATACACACATAAGAACTAATGACATTATTTTTAATTTTATCTATTATTGAGATTATACTATGTTGAGCTTGTTACTTTATAAAAACATGTTTGTGCTTTCATTAGTGCCTGCTAAGAATTTAAGCATAAAATAAGAAAATGAATTTTAACCTTTTAGGTTATGAGTGATAATCATCACTAAATGCAATATTTAAAAATATGTAAATTTTAAAATAATCTTTCTCAATTTCTACTTTCATCTGGCCATACTCCTTTTGCAACATCTATAAGGGGTTCCTATTGTCAACCTTCTGAAATCCAGCTATTTTGAACTATTCTTTCACCAGCTCAAACATGGACCACTAATCACATTTCTCAGACTCCCTGACATATGTCTTTACACAGTCTAAGCAAACCTGCCTAATACCATCCACAGATTAGGTACATAGTTATGGAAATACTAATCTTAATATGAAGCTCTTCTTACTAACAATACCTGGCTTTTTTTACACTATTTGATATTCCTCATTTTAGTAAAACCTTTGATTCAATCTAATTTTCTTTATGAAGCCTTTCATATCTAGATCAACTGAAGGTTCCATTCGTTCAAAAAATATTTATTGAGTACCCACTATATGCAATACATAATGCTAGAGACTCTGGGGCTTGTTTCGACAAATTGGTATCTCTTTAAAGGAATATAAGATATAAATAGATAAAAAATAAATAAAGGAGTATAATATATATATTAGAATAGATAAAACATTCACAGGTGCACAAACACATACATGCACATGTAAGAATAATATAAGGAAGAAAGTTTGTATTGCTGTAGGTATTGTACTTTGGGAGGATACATGGAGACATTTGTTTCACAGGTATATTAGGAAAGATTTATCTAGATGATGTTTGCAGGAAAGCAGAGTATACATGCAGGACATTTACCTGTAGAAATAAGGTACTTGAGAGCAAATGTTTTGAATTTTACTACCAAATGATGACTAAATTAGCTTAGATAAAATGTATATAGTTCACCCTTGAATAACAGGGGATTAGGAGCACCGACCACACTTAGTCAAAAATGCACCTACGACTTTTGACTCCTCCAAAACTTAACCACTAGTATCCTACCATTGACCAGAAGCCTTACAGATAACATAAACAGTTGATTAAGACATATTTTGACTGTTACACATAGTATATAATGTATTCTTACAATAAAGTAAGCTAGAGAAAAGAAGATGTTATTAAGACAATTATAAGGAAGAGAAAATGCATCTGAAGTCCTGTGCTGTATTTATGGATACTGTGAGGTTTGTTGTTTGTTTACAAGATGAATTGTCCTTCTGAAATGGCAGGCAACCATCGCCACAGACCTCAATCTATGGTATGTATGAAGAAATGTTAATTTTTCCTTGTATTGTCAAGACTTTTCTCGCCTTTAGGGAGCATCTCCAGTATCACTAACAGGACTTTGTGTGGGTCCTATGATGTTATTCAAAGTGTGTGGTATTGCACTAAGCCCCATAATCCATGAGATCCATGAAAGATCACTTTTTACTGTAATACGCAATTTAGTGGAGAGACAAATTACTCACTCAGAGAGGATTCGTGTGGTACTCACAACACTTGAGCTCAGCACAACAGCAACAGGAGTTTTTTGGAAAATTATTACAGTAATGCAGTATATAATACAGTTAATTTCATGCTGTTAGGATTTAATACTTCATCTTTATATTTGTTTACATTTCTCTGGCATGCAAATGACACAATGTAGATCTTGTATTCATGTAAGTCTTGATAAATTTTAACTTCTTATAATACATCTATGTGTATTCCATGGCAGTAAATAATAAAAATAGACTAGTATCTACGTGTATGTTATGCATTCATGACATACCTAACTTTTCTTCATTTTTTTTCCATATGTCTGGGCTACAAGGTTTATATGCAAATTTTTTCAAATTGTCACAGGTCTCCAAAATTTATTCTGATATATTTATTGAAAAAAAATTCTCATGTAAGTGGACCCACACAGTTTAAATCCATGCTGCTTGTGGGTCAACTAAGTATATGGAAGAAACTAGGAAATAAGATGGTTGGTCACAGAATACATAACATTAAGATTTTTGGATGTGCCTTTGAATATAGAAACGAGTGAACATTTTGTGCAATAGAGAGCCATAAGAGCTGTGATTTAGAAAGATTAATCAGAGAAAATATAAGATAGGTAAGATAGCTTGGAGATGGAAGGATATAGAGATAAAAGACTAAAGATTTTGCACAAGTTCCATAAAGAGATGATGAGATCTTGGATTATGATAATGGCATTTAAAGTGAAGAAGTAATAAAAATGTATAAAAGAGATTGTATAGAAGTAGCATTGACACAATAGAAAAAAAAAAGAAATCTCAATCAGTCTTATGCTTTTAAAACCATCTCTCCAAGAACATAACCTTATGTTGAACTGAATTATCGATTCCTATGCCCAAGCATTCATGCTGCATGCCCACTAGTGCTTAATAGTCATTTTACACTGAGTGGGGCTGCCATTAGTCTTACCTGACCTGTGGTTGCATACAGCACAGCATTATTAGCCACACTCTTCAGTTGCTGAGGACTAAACTTGGTCTTGACTTTACTTTTTGCTTTCACACTGCATATCAGATTTGACAACAAAATCCTTTACATTCAAACAAAATTAAAAATCCAGCCATTTCTTGCCATCTCCACAGATACCTCCTTCATCGAAGCCATGATTACATCTCTCCTGGATTATCACTATTACTCCTAAACTACTTTTACTTTTATCTTCCTGTTGTTCCCTCTCAACCCAGCAGTCAAAACCATTGAATCACAACTTTGCTTAATAGCTTCTATAGAACTTCCTTTCTCACGCAAACTAAAATTCAATGTCCTCACCATGGCCTAGAAGACCTGTGTAACTCGGCCCCTTCTACTTCCTAAATCTCATTTTGTACTTCTCCTCCCTACTCTGCCTCCTTGCTCTTTTCCCTTGCTGTTCCTAAGCATGCAACACAGACTAGGAACTTTGCACTTGCCCTTCCCTCTTCCTAGACTACTATCCCTGCATATCCACATAACCACATATTTTCCTCACTTATTTATTCAGGTCTCTGCTGGAATGTAACCTTGTCCAAGAGATCTTTTCTGACTCTCTAAGTAAACTGGTAATCTCCAGCATTAGGTCCTAGTCCTCTTACCTCGCTTTGCTTTTCTCCATAGCCTTTGTCCTCATTCATTTGTTATAGGTACTTGTTACATGTGCAATGTATATCTCCCCCATAAGCATATGAGCTCCATTAGGATAGGGAATTGTGCTAGAAATGCAACAATAAGCAAAACAAGTCCTTGTCCTCATAGAGCATATATGCTAATAGGGAAGACATAGAAGTGTGACATGGTAAGAAGCCCCATAAACCTGCATACCTCAACCATACCTCGGCTTTCTGTTGAAACTGCTCTCTATAACCCAAATGTGAATAAGTAATTAAGGACTGTAATTGCCGCCCTACCCAGATAATGTGTAAACAAATGCTAATCTTGACTTTTGTGAACCACTTAAGTAACAATCAGAATGTCAAAAAGTTCCCTGGCCCTCCGAATGTCCGCAGCCCCTCACCCTCATCTCCACCCAGAAGGTGATTTACAGAATCCACTAGCCCTCAGAATGTCTGAAGCCCTTCACCCCCACCCCCGCCCCTCACCCTCACTCCCAAGGTGATTTTTATGGGTATAAAAGTTCTTGACACCCTCCTTTGGGGGCCATGGGTTGGAGAGACGCGAGTCCTCCGTGGCCAGTGGCAATAAAGACCCTGCAATTTGGCATACTTTTGTCTTGGTGTTGACTTTCTATGCTCGGGCCAGTACAACATTTTGGAGGCCCCACTGGGATTTTATCTTCATCCATTACCAGACAAAAGTAGTCTCAGAGTCTCGCCCGGGTGGCCACTCCCACCTCTGGGACCTCTCAGGGAGGCGCCCCTTGAACTGTTTCAGGGCCCCAGAGTTCCGGCCCCATGGAGGATGAGCGACAACCCAGCCGACATTCACCTGAAATTTCTCAGGGTCCTGGGAACCTCCAGAGGTAAGTCAGGTCTGGGGACCTGTCCGTCAGGGGGGTCTGAGTCGGGGGACCGGACGTGGTCACTGCAACTCTAACCAGGCAAACCTACCGTGAGACATCACTGGAGACTCAGGTTGCCTCACTGTAGGCTCGGGTTGCCTCACTGGAAGCTCGGGTTGCCTCACTAGGGGCTCGGGTTACCTCACTAGAGGCCCGGGTTGCCTCACTGGAGGCCCGGGTTGCCTCACTGGAGGCTCGGGTTACCTCACTGGAGGCTCGGGTTACCTCACTGGAGGCTCGGGTTACCTCACTGTGGCTCGGGTTACCTCACTGGAGGCTCGGGTTACCTCACTGGAGGCTCGGGTTACCTCACTGTGGCTCGGGTTAC
>PVKV010025352.1:0-29800 GCA_004027835.1 Alouatta palliata
AAAAAAAAAAAAAAAAAAAAAAAAAAAAAAAAAAAAAAACAGTTGTTAGAGTGAATCGGCAACCAACAGAATGGAAAAAATTTTTGCAGTCTACCCATCTAACAAAGGGCTGATATCCAGAATCTACAAAGAAATGAAACAGATTTACAAGAAAAAAACAAACAAGCCCATTCAAAAGTGGGCAAAGGATATGAACAGACACTTTACAAAAGAAGACATACATGAGGCCAACAAATATATGAAAAAATGCTCATCATCACTGGTCATTAGAGAAATGCAAATCAAAACTACATTGAGATACCATCTCGTGCCAGTTAGAATGGCGATCATTGAAAAATCTGGAGACAACAGATGCTGGAGGGGATGTGGAGAAATAGGAACACTCTTACACTGTTGGTGGGAGTGTAAATTAGTTCAACCATTGTGGAAGACAGTGTGGCGATTCCTCAAGGACCTAGAAATAGAAATTCCATTTGATCCAGCAATCCCATTACTGGTTATATATCCAAAGGATTATAAATCGTTCTACTATAAGGACACATGCACACGATTGTTCATTGCAGCACAGTTTACAATAGCAAAGACCTGGAACCAACCCAAATGCACATCGATGATAGACTGGACAGGGAAAATGTGGCACATATACACCATGGAATATTATGCAGCCATCAAAAACGATGAGTTCGTGTCCTTTGTAGGGACATGGATAAACCTGGAAACCATCATTCTCAGCAAACTGACACAAGAACAGAAAATCAAACACTGCATGTTCTCACTCAAAGGTGGGTGTTGAACAATGAGAACACATGGACACAGGGAGGGGAGCATCACACACTGGGGTCTGTCAGGGGGAAATAGGGGTGGGAGAGTGGGGGGTGGGGAGTTGGGGAGCAATAGCATGGGGAGAAATGCCAGATATAGGTGATGGGGTGAAAGGCAGCCAATCACACTGCCATGTGTGTACCTATGCAACAATATTGCATGTTCTTCGCATGTACCACAAAACCTAAAATGCAATTAAAAAAAAAAAAAAAGAAAGTGAAAGCATTGCTCAAGAGAAACCTGACTGCATGAACATCATTCAAAAGACTATCATGCATAAGCCCAGCCTAGTATCTGTCTGTTACAGGTAGTGGCCCTTAAGACGTGAAGAAACCTTGATTTTTAAATCAAGCAGGTAGACACAGGTAAAGAGTAGTATAAATTAAAGCATTCTTTAAAAGGTTAAATAAATGAGGAAATACACAATGCATCTGTATTTACAAACTAAATCTTGCAAAAACCTCCCAAGGTGAATTTCAAGCTTTAAGGCAATCTCAATTATATCCTCAAATTTTTTTCTTCAAACTTAGTACATATTAATTCTAAAGTTCACCTAAGAGAAAAATAAAACAGGTAAGCATAGTGTAAAAAAATAAGCTTAGAAAAGACTATTTAATTTATATAGAATATACAGTCCAGAAGTAGATTATATTACAAAATAAGAATTTAACATAAAACATGTAACAAGACATAAATCAACAAACATAAAGGTAGAAATACTCAATAATGTTGGTTTTGCTGATTAGCATTAAGGGAAGAATGACTGTAGACACAACTAATATATAAATTTTTCATGAATTAAGAATTCAATGTAAAGCTCCAACCACGAAAGTACAAACATAGACACTCATATAATTGACAGTTTAGTATGTCTGGAAAGTGTGGAGGACAAAGACTTTCTAAGTCATGTATATGTGATAAAATAAATTAGAAAGAACAATGAACAGATTTGATAGAAAAAATTAAAATACCTATGCTACAAGAAAAATTATTAACAAAAAACAGACTGGACAAATATGGTATAGAAGTGATTGATATTTTTGACACAGGAAAGTTAATGCTTTGTCTTCAGAATTCTTGGTGAAAAAAAAGTTAATGCAACTTGCAGTGAATGCTAAGATCTGAATAAATAAATCACAAGACAATAAGATAATACAATTTACAAACAAGAAAGAAAATGTCAATTATAAAAATAATGCACATTAAACAAACATTAACGTATGTGTTGTATGTATTAAATTAATCAAATAAAAGTCTAATGACAATTTATATTGCCAGTAATTGTGTATCAAAAATATTGTCATCTACATTGCATATAGCATTTTAAATTGACATAATCGTTTTGGAAAGCTATGTAGCAATATATTTCAGGAACCATATGAAAGATTACATCATTTTACTTAATAACTCTACTTTCATACAAAATATGGGGAAAACTATATACATAAAGTTGTTTATCACATTATTTTAATAGCAGAAAATAAGTAAACAACCAATGAAAAAAGAACACCTAAACTGGTGGTGGAACTGCGACAATTTTAAAATATCACAAACTCTTTCTTCCTTCTGCCACTGAGACATATCCCCTCCCCTTGTCAAGGCTGACCTCGATTACTAGTTAGCCAATAGGGTACAGCCTAAGTGGTGCTATGTGAAGGTCACAGAAGAGAATGCACCATCTGCCTGGCTTGATAGAATATTTATACTGGAGGCCTGAGCCACCACATGAGATGTCCCAGCATCCTGAGACTGCCATGTTGTGAGGAAGCCCAAACTAGCCCATGTGGAGGTCCACACTAAGATGTTCTATGACCACATAAAAAAACAGGATTGCGCCCCAAGTGCCCCACTCCCCAAGTCCAGCCACTGTATGACAGCAATTCTGTGAGTTCAGACCATCCAGCCAAGTTCTTCCCAACCCCCTGACACACAGAAACCAAGAGATAATACAGTGATTGTTGTAGTTTTAAATTGCTAAGTTCTGAGTGGTTTGTTGTATGGCAATAGATGCCTAAACACAGATCTCTACTGGATAGAACGAGGCACAGCCATTCAAACACTCAATTTAAAAGACTGTAAAAACACAGATTCTTTTTTATATGATTTAGTGAAAAATACATAAAATGTTATGTACATTATAACTGTAACCACTAAAAATCAATATTAAAAAGGACTTGAGTAACCATAGTGGTTTTTATATGTTAGTAACAGTGATGTTAGGTCATGTAAGAACCATTGTGGTGGTATTATTTTTGGTTACTATTGACGGTATTTTCAATAATCCCATTTTGATGGTATTATTTTTCTAATGTCTAAACTTACTAAAATGTAATTCTAATGGTTGTGTAATTAATTAATGAGAATTATCTGTCCTTCAAAGAAGAAAAAGAGTAAAGAAGTTTTATCTTAAAATACTGCATAAGAAAAATGGAAAAAATCTAAAACATTAGAAGCACAAAAGTATTATGACAAAATTCACCCCTTTCCCAAGAGTGATTATGGATTGAGATGGAGCCCCTGAGGTTTGTGTGTTAAAATGTAAAATTTATATCCTCTCTGCTTCCAGTTTGAAGGGAGCCCGTGAATATTGCCCATGGCCCAATACGCACTGCAGGGGATCAGTTAATCTTATTGCTTTTATCTTCTTAAGACAAATTATACAGGTGTTGTGTGTAAAATGCACACAACATAGAAATGTTTGAAGTGTCTAAAGAAATTCTGGCCTTAGGGTCTTCTCTCTCGGTACTGGCTTACAGACATCCACTCACAGCATGTCTCCTCGAGTCCGGGATCTCTGAGAGATAGACAGTCCCTTCCATCAGGAGCACATGTGGCTGCCTGTAGCTCAGTGACCTATCAACTAAAGGACACACACACATACACTCAATGTGCAATGATGGCAAAAGACTCAATACAGCGAATAAAACTACTGTCCGGAACAGAGAGGCTAGGGAAGCACACAGCCGTCACTGGCCATTGTAGTTTCTCAAATCCCACAGGGCAAGGATTGCAAAGGCCCCTCCTAGGCTATGGAGTAAGTTGCCTGGTGGCCCATCAGGCACCATGTGTGTCACGCTGGAAGATTGTGGGAGGACTTGGAGAGTGTTCTCTTCTTGGAAGCTGCCAGCTTGCACAGCCTACTTTCTGCTGATGCAGGTTGGGGACCAGGAGCATTGCTGGAAGGATGGAACAAATTACAGGCTTTTGCAGGGAAGACAGTGGTTGCTTGTAGCAATAAATTTCCTCAAACATTTGCTAAACTTCTTACCTATGTGTTTGCCTGCAGTCAGTCACACTGTGCGCAAGATCCTATCTAGACCTAATATTTATGCCTAGGACCCTAGTCTAGAGGTTGGCAAATGCTTCCTGTAAAGGGCTAAATAGCAAATATTTTAGGCTTTCTGGGCCAAAACGCAAAATCAAGGATATTATGTAGGTGCTTATGTAATAAGAGAGAAAACAAATGTCCACAGATTTTTTTTTTTTTCCCATCAATTTTTAACTCAAGACCACACAAAAACAAGTGGCAGGCTGGATTTGGTCAGTGGATTTCCCCGGGTTGCCAACTCCACTCTAGTCTGTTACTCACCAGCCCGTGTGTGCCATACCCTTCTCTTTCATCTTCATCGTGGCCACCATGAGCCTATCTGAACTGTAGGCTGTAGAGGGAAGGCAGTACCCAATCTCATCTGTGCTGCCTTTTGTCTTCTTACTGTGTGGATGGTGGCGTTTGCCAGACAATGCTCAATAGAAGATGCTTGAGAAAAGCCTGCAGCCATAAACTTACCTCCTGGTAAAGCTGCCCTCTCAGTTATGAGCCACTGCTTCAGTTTGCCGTACAAGCAGAATGGGCACTTTCCACTCTGCTAGGTCCCCAGTTATAGGACTTTCAGTTGACTTAGATTGCCAGACCCAGCCAACTCTGTCCAGAGTTCATCTCTGCTATGTCAAGTGTCAAGAAACAGCCAATGCACACTGCAAGCTAAAATTTTCCCACCAGTTCCCTAGTGCTGCAGACCCAATCTGTCCTGGTCTGCTCCCCACACACTCAAGGAACGGTTTTTACCAAATATTTTGCCACCACCTAGCAAGGTCTGGCCTGCAATATCTGTGTCTTTTACTTTCATTTTAAGTAAGATACATGTGCAGGTTTGTTCCAGAGGTAAAAATGTGTCATCGGGGGTTTGTTGCACAGATTATTTCATCAGCAAGTATTAGGTCTAGTCTCCATTAGTTATTTTTCCTAATCCTCTCGCTCCTCCCGCCCTCCACCCTCCAATAGGCCCCAGTGTGTGTTGTTCTCTGTGTGTCTATGTGTTGTTCTCTGTGTCCATGTGTTCTCATCATTTATTTATGTTGGTACAAAAGCAATTGAGGTTTTTGCCATTCCTTTTAATAGCAAAAACCACAGTTACTTTTGCACAAACCTATAGCTCCCACTTATACGTGAGAACACGCAGTAATTGGTTTTCTATTCCTGTTTTGGTTTACTAAAGATAATGGCCTCCAGATCCAACCACGTCCCTGCAAAGGACATGATCTCATTCTTTTTGATTACCTTGCACTATCTGTATTGTCACACCCACTGCCTGACCACTAATCCTATGTCACAAGCTAAGGTTCTGTGACTTGTAGCCCTCACTTCAGGGATCAGATTCTATTTTGTAGCTACTGTATTCTTGGCCTTGGTTTCATGATCTGAGATTATAGTATCAGCTGCCAGCAAGGATAGAGGAAGAGACAAAGTAAAAAAGAAAAAAAGGTCAAGTTCAAGAAGCCTTTTAAAGAAGGATCTTATGAGTTGCTAAATGATGCTTTTGCTCACAGACCACCAGTGAGAAGGCAGAGACATGGCCATACCTAACTAAAAGAGGGGATAAGAAATGCAATCTCCATCCTGGACAGCCATATGCCTAGTCAAAAAAATTGGGTTCTATCAACTTTGTAAGTGAGAATGGCAAGTAGGGCTGACCAGCAGTCTCTGCCATAGAAAGATATTAGTATAATTCCCATTTCGAAGATGACAACACTGAGGCTTAAAGAGGCTAAGTGCTGCTTGAGAATATGTGATAAAGCCAATTCCAGCTCACGCCATCTGAGAAGAATCATGTTCTCCATGAAGGGTCAACTGGCTTATATGCATTCCTCACACAAACAGCTTGGGGGTGTCCCTCCAACCTACGGATAAGGCAGATTCTGTAAAGGAAACAGCTGTGGGTTTCTATCCAGTGGCTTTTGAAAAGTTGACATTTCTTAGTAGAATTCTCAGACTAAGTTTGAGAAAATAGTGGTGGCGGGAAGAAAACTATGGTCCATCAATGGAAAAACAAAATATGCTATGTCCATACAATGGAGTATTATTTGGCCATAAAAGGGAATGAAGAATTGGTGAGTATTACAACATGGATGAACGTTAAAAACACGCTAAGTGAAAGAAGCCAGTCACAAAGAAATACATCTGGTAAAATTTCATTTCTATGAAAGGTCCTGTGTAGGCAAATCCAGACATAGAACGTAGATCAGTGGTTGCTTGGGGTTGGGGAATGAGGAAAGGAGAATGACTGCTAAGGGGCATAGGACTTTTTTGGGGGAGATGAAAATATTCTAGAATTGGTTGTGGTAATAGTTACAAAGCTCTGGGAATATACTAACAGCCATTGTATTATACTCTTCAAATGGGTGAATTGTGAGATATGTAAATTTTATCTCAGAATAGCTATCACCAAAATAAAGACACTGAAAGAGAAAAGTTACCCCAAGGTAGTAGCTTGAGGTACACATGAATATTTCACGTCCTTACAGAAATATTTTGTAACAGTTCATGAAAAATGATGCAGTGTGGAAACATGTTACAGTAAAGCCAGCCTATGTTAGGAATCACAAGTTGTAGTTGCCATGGAAAAGATTAAACAAAAGGAGAAAAGAAAGAAGGAAGAAAAGGAAGCTATGACAATCAAGAAGCACAGGATGAATGAAATTTCCTTTAAAACTGTTAAAATGTTTTTATCCTGGCCGGGCGCGGTGGCTCACGCCGGTAATCCCAGCACTTTGGGAGGCCGAGGCGGGTGGATCACGAGGTCAAGAGATCGAGACCATCCTGGTCAACATGGTGAAACCCTGTCTCTACTAAAAATACAAAAAAAAATTAGCTGGGCATGGTGGCACGTGCCTGTAGTCTCAGCTACTCGGGAGGCTGAGGCAGGAGAATTGCTTGAACCCAGGAGGCGGAGGTTGCGGTGAGCCGAGATCGCCCCATTGCACTCCAGCCTAGGTAACAAGAGCAAAACTCCGTCTCAAAAAAAAAAAAAAAATGTTTTTATCCTTGTTATAGAATGATAAACCATCCTTGACATGTTTCATGACTCAATATAAGACTGAACATTCTGCATTTGCACTGAAAAATCATGTTAGAGAAAGGAACTTTCTGTAGCGGTGTTGACTTGTTCTGGCAACACAGATGGTGCCAAGTACTTTCCTCCACCTAAGGCCTGGAAAGAATTATTTAAAATTTCACCTATTACAAAAGCCAGACACCTCAGTGACCATATTCTCAGTAATTAGCCTCAGAAATTTATGCCTGCTTATTTTACAGGTTAAGCAACTAAATAATCTTCATGTTCAGTGATTTTTCCAAAGTGAGGAATCAAGTAGAAGCAGATATTCTGATCCCCGAACCCCTGGCCAGTATATAATACTTTACTCCACGCCAAGTTCAATTTCAAAATAGCAATGAAGAAATGCAGTGAAAAGGTTCAAAGTTAAGAAACTTTTGTTTAGTGAAAGCATTCTCAATAACTATAGTTCATAGGAATGAAAATATTGTAAAACACGAACAACAAAAAATCATGGATGACTATTCACTGTGGCCTCTAAGAAGGAAGAATTCCTTCAAGCCAGGTCAGCTTCTGGGCTGTCCTGCAAATGTAAAGATCACGAATAGGACAAAAAGGAGAGGAGAGAGAAAAAATACATTTTCAAGTGTCACGTAATAGTATTTAGGGATACAGAAGTGAGAGTAGAAGACAAAGCTTTCAAGAGACATCTGCTACCCTAGAAAAGGACATTAAAAAGAGGAATGATGGGGGAAAGTATGTTCAAGATGGTAACTGCATAATAGGAATGAACTAGCTGCACATATACACCATGGAATACTACACAGCCATAAAAACGAATGAGTTCATGTTCTTTGCAGAGGCATGGATGAAGCTGGAAACCATCACCTTCAGCAAACTAACACAGGAGCATAAAACCAGACACTGCATGTTCTCACTCATAAGTGGGAGTTGGACAATGAGGACACACGGACACAGGTAGGGGAGCATCACACACTGGGTCCTGTCTGGGGTGGGGAGTAAGGGGAGGGAGACCATTAGGACAAATATCTAATATATGCGGGGCTTAAAACCTAGATGATGGGCCGGGTGTGGTGGCTCACGCCTGTAATCCCAGCACTTTGGGAGGCCGAGGCGGGTGGATCACGAGGTCAAGAGATCGAGACCATCCTGGTCAACGTGGTGAAACCCCGTCTCTACTAAAAATACAAAAATTAGCCGGGCATGGTGGCGCGCGCCTGTAGTCCCAGCTACTCGGGAGGCTGAGGCAGGAGAATTGCTTGAACCCAGGAGGCGGAGGTTGCGGTGAGCCGAGATCGCGCCATTGCACTCCAGCCTGGGCAACAAGAGCGAAACTCCGTCTCAAAAAAAAAAAAAAAACCTAGATGATGGGTTGATAAGTGCAGCAAACCACCATGGCACATGTATACCTATGTAACAAATCTGCACATTTAGCACGTATATCCCAGAACAAAGTAAAATCAAAATTTTTAAAAAGAATGAACTAGCCTCTTTTCCATTTCAAAAGAAGTCAGGTAAAAAAGAGAAATATTTGTAATCCCCTCTTGGCTGCTTTATTAGACATGCCTAACATTCTGGAATGGAATTACCACTGTGACTATCCTACTTGAGTTTTAATAATTGCAAGGTAGGGCAGTGGAATGAGCTTCGGTTTTAGAGTCTGAGCTCCTAGGGGGATATGGACCCACTTATTCTCTACTTGACCATCTGTTGGGTGGAGGTCATCACTTTCTCTGTATTAGGGCTCTCCAGAGAAACTGCACCAATGGAATATATACAGGGACAGCTATTTACATTAAGGAATTGGCTCAAGGGGTTGTGGCTGCTGGCAAGCCTGAAATTTGTAGGGCAGACCAGCAGGCTAGAAATTCAAGTCAGAGTTGATGTCTTGAGTACAAATTCTGCAGGGCAGCAGGCTGAAAGCTCAGGCAGGGTTAACTATATTAAAGTGGTAAGGAAAATTCCTTGTTATTCTTCAGGAAACCTGTGTTGGTTTGTAAAGCCTTCAACTGATTGGATGAGGCCCAATCTCATGGTAGCAGGTAACCTGCTTTGCTAAAGTCAGCTGATTTCAAATGTTAATCACATCTTTAAAAATACCTTTATACGACATCTAGACTAGCGTTTGACCAAACAATTGGTCATATTCTGGCCAAGTTAACACATAAAGTTAATCATCACACTGCCCTCCTGCCTCATAAGTCATTAGTAATGCATCCATTCTTACACATTTTGTTTATTCCTTTCTCCCAAGCACCTACTTATTACCTGGCACACAATAGTAACAGAATAAATACTTAGTGGATGTATGTATGGTATGACAACACTTGGAAATTATGAACAAGTATATATGCTAGGCTTGACCACTGTGCTTGAGAGAATATACATATTTTTGAGCATACACACTGAAGTCTCACCCATTTATGCCTTAAATTCGCCATTAAACTAATATACCAGCCCAGCTATTCTACTTCCAGAAATTATTTCCACAGATATGCTCACACGAATGTAAACTGGCTTAGAAACAAGATTACTTATTGCAACATGGTTTGTAAAACAAAGGTTAGAAACAACCTAAATGTCCATCCACATGGAATTTGGCTAAATGAACTCAACAGAATTTAAAGGGCTGAAGAAACTCTTTGCACACTGCTGTGGAAAGATCTACAAGACAGATATACTGTTAAGTAAAAACAAGGAGCATAACAACAAGGACAGAATGACACTGGTTGTATAAAAGAGAGAAAGAAGGGCTATATAAAAGATATAAATGCATCCTTTATGCATAATATGTATACCTAAAGATACACAATAAATTAATCATATTGGAGAGAGGCACTGGGTATGTGGGAGAAGGGGATGGGACTGAAACATTTTACTAAATGCCCACTTACATCTTTGTAATTTTGAACCACATGAGTAATACTGTTGATAAAAAATTAGATTTAAAAAAGGAAAGAAAATGAGTTTGTTTAGTACTTAATATAAAAATAAACAAGCAAATAAATGGGTTTTTTTCTAAGCTTATTTGTAGCTACTTCTGAACTTCATGTTATCTCTTCTGGGGTCTGAGAATGACCATCTCATGGGATGGAGGGTATTGAGAAAATTAACGTAGGCTCAATTTCAACAAGGGGAAGACTTAAATTTTAGATTTGGTGGATGTTTGAATCATAACAGATACTTCTCTTGAGGAAGGAAAGAAAGAGAGAGAACAAAGAGTTAGCTCAGAGGAATAGTCCAGGAAATCGATCTGAATCAGAAGCAGCAGGAAAAGTTTTTTAAGAAAGCAGGTGAAACACATTGACCCAAACATAGCAACAGTGTAAAAAAGAAATTCTAAATTATTTAGTTTAAAGACAGGATTCCAATGTCTTTACTGTATGCAGCCCATCAGAACTAAAGCAAATCAGGAGAAGACTTTAGAAGATATTGTAAAAGGTGTATCTTTAGAAAACCAAGCTTGCAAACATGCAACTCTCAGTGGGCCAAGGTTGGCAATTCAATCTGTGAATCCAAACTGATTTTTCATCTCTTTCAGGTTCCTGCTCTCTGCTTTCTAACATTTCAACAACTCTCTCAAGCCTGGGAGGGGGCAGAAAAAGAAAATCTTTATAGTTTATTTAGGACTTTTGATTATCAGAGTTTTTTTAATTCCTCTTCCAGTAAACTGATATTTCTCTAGATCATAATCTCTTCTATATGTCAACTGTGTGGTCTCTTTCTTGCTGTATCAGTCAGGATATGCTGGGTTATGCTGCAGTAACAAAGATAGCTCAAAATCTTAGAAGCTTTAAAAAACAATGGTTTATGTCTCAGCCATGCAAAGTATAACCTAAGTTCTTGCACCTTCCATACACTGTCTTCAAGGTAATGCCACCATTTCACCACCTACTTGCATAGTCATTGCAGGAGGGAAGAGAGAACATGGAGAACAACACACCAGCTCTCAAATACTTCCAACCAGAAGTGACCTGCACCTCCTCCACTCACATTCCACTGACCAAAAAAATCACATAGAATGTCCATCTTCAGAAGGGAGAAGTACAATCTTACTGTGTGGCTAAAGGAGGACAGGAAGAAATACTGTCTTTCTCACTCTCTGCTCCTAAATATAAGAAGATTTGCTATTATGGGGGGAGGCAGGTGTTATTTATTTATTTATTCATTTATTTTGAGATGAGGTCTCACTCTGTTGCTCAGGCTGGAGTGCAGTGGCACAATCTCAGCTCACTACAACCTCCACCTCCCAGGTTCAAGCGATGCTCCTAAGAAGCTGGGACTACAGGTGTGTACCACCATGCCCAGCTAATTTTTGTAATTTAGTAAAGATGGGGTTTCACCATGTTGGCCAGGCTGTTCCTGAACTCCTGACCTCAAGTGATCCACCTGCCTCAGCCTCCCAAAGTGCTGAGATTACCAGCATGAGTCACCACGCCTGGCCTTGGGTTTTATTTTAATTTTTCAAACATATGTCATAGAGTTTTTTCCTGATGCTTGAGGATAAGAGTGCCTGGATGAATTAACTTGTGAGACACAAATTTGGCCACTCCTGGCCTGCTTCTTCTCTGACATAAACTACCATATGAAAGTTCCCTTCATACAGCAAAGTAAATCTAAGGGCACTATTAGTAGTAGGCATTCCATAGGTTTCCATTTTCATGAGCCATTCTTATTCCTTTTGTCACACTTCCTTGTCATTAATGACAAAAATTTGTAAAATTAGAGAATTCTATTATTTTGGAATCAAGTTTCAGAATGTATGAACTGACAAGGCCCTTAGGAAATGATTCCAACTCACCAGCTTCTGGCTGCACATTACAGAGGGGAAACATGAAGTCCAGAAATAAAAACGACTTGCCAAAAATTACAAAGCAAATACATGGGCATTGTTTTAAGCTACTAAATACATGGTAATTTGTTATACAGCAACAGAAAACTAATGCAAAGTTGTGATCTTTCAAAGGTGCTTATATTTTAACTAGGTCCACGTTAAGACCTAAAGCACTAATAGACACCAAAGCTGTAAAACTGTGGCATTCCACAGTTGCTTCTGTAACTCAAAATATAATGTTATTTTATTTATTTATTTATTTTTAAATAATTTATTTATTTTACTTTAGGTGCATACTATATCTGGCATTTCTCTCCATGTTATCCCTCCCCATCCTCCCCTCCCTCCCCACCCCCCATTGTCTCTCCCCTACCCCCACCAACTGTCCCCTGTGTGTGATGCTCCTCTCCCTGAGTCCACGTGGTCTCATTGTTCAACACCCACCTATGAGTGAGAACATATGGTGCTTGGCTTTCTGTTCTTGGGTCAGTTTGCTGAGAATGATGGTTTCCAGATTCATCCAAATCCCTCATCGTTTTTTATGGCTGCATAGTATTCCATGGTGTATATGTACCACATTTTCTTTGTCCAGTCTATCATTGTTGGGCATTTGGGTTGGTTCCAGGTCTTTGCTATTGTACACAGGGCTGCAATGAACATATGTGTGCATGCGTCTTTATAGTAGAACGATTTATAGCTCTTTGGGTATATACCCAATAGTGGGATTGCTGGGTCAAATGGAATTTCTATTTCTAGATCCTTGAGAAATTGCCACACCATCTTCCACAATGGTTGAACTAATTTACACTCCCACCAGCTGTATAAGAGTGTTCCTATTTCTCCACATCCTCTCCAGCATCTGTTGTCTCCAGATTTTTTAATGATCGCCATTCTAACTGGCGTGAGATGATATCTCAGTGTGGTTTTGATTTGCATTTCTCTAATGACCAGTGATGATGAGCATTTTTTCATATGTTTGTTGGCCTCATATATGTCCTCTTTTGAAAAGTGTCTGCTCATATCCTTCGCCCACTTTTGAATGGGCTTGTTTGTTTTTTTCTTGTATATCTGTTTTAGTTCTTTGTAGATTCTGGATATTAGCCCTTTGTCAGATGTGTAGATTGCAAAAATTTTTTTGCCAGTCTGTGTCTTTTGATTGGGGAGTTTAGGCCATTTACATTCAATGTTAATATTGTTATGTGTGAATTTGACCCTGCCATTTTGTTACTGGCTGGTTTTCTTTCTCAATAGTTGACTCATTTTCTTCATTGCATTTTTGGTCTTTGCCAACTGGTTTGCTTTTGCAGTGACTGGTACTTGTTCCTTTCCATGCTTAGTGTTTCTTTCAGGAGCTCTTGTAGGGCAGGTCTGGTGGTGACAAAATCTCTCAATAAGTGCTTGTCTGCAAAGGATTTTATTTTTCCTTCACTTATGAAGCTTAGTTTGGCTGGATATGAAATTCTGGGTTGAAAGTTCTTTTCTTTAAGGATGTTGAATATTGGCCCCCACTCTCTTCTGGCTTGTAGAGTTTCTGCCAAGAGATCTGCTGTGAGTCTCATTGGCTTCCCTCTGTGGGTGACCTGACCTTTCTCCCTGGTTGCCCTTAGCATTTTTTCCTTCATTTCGACCCTGATGAATCTGACAATTATGTGCCTTGGGGTTGCTCTTCTTGAGGAATGTCTTTGTGGAGCTCTCTGTATTTCTTGAATTTGAAATTTGGACTGCCTTGCTAGGCTTGGGAAGTTCTCCTGGATAATATCCTGGAGTGTGTTTTCAGCTTGGATTCATTCTCTCCGTCATATTCAGGTACAATGATCAAGCTTAGATTAGGTTTTTTCACATAATCCCATATTTCTTGCAGGCTTTGTTCATTTCTTTTCACTTTTTTTTCTCTTGTATTGCCTTCTCTTTTTACTTCATTGAGTTGCTCTTCAGTCTCTGATATCCTTTATTCTGCTTGATCAATTTGGCTATTAAAACTTGCGTTTGCTTCTCGTAGTTCTCATGCTGTGTTCTTCAACTCCATCAAGTCGTTTATGTTCTTCTCTAAGCTGGTTATTCTAGTTAGCATTTGGTCTAACCTTTTTTCAAGGTTTTTGGTTTCTTTGCATTGAGTTAGAACGTGTTCTTTTAGCTCTCAGAAGTTTGTTATTATCCACCTTCCGAATCCTGTTTCCATCAGTTCTTCACACTCTTTCTCTGTCAAGTTGTGATCCTGTGTTGTTGAGGAGTTGTGATCCCATGAAGGAGAAGAGGTGTTCTGGTCTTTGGTGGTTTCACCCTTTTTGTGCTTGTTTTTTTCCCATTTTTGTGGATTTACCTGTCCGTGGTGTCAGAGAGCTGCTTGATGAGGTCGGTTGTCTGCCTGTGGGGACTCTACTGGGTTTCTAGGGACTCCTTCAGGGTACTAGGGAAGCTTCCTGTGTCTTTTTTGTTTATGCTGGGAGATTAGTCCCTCCTCTTCCGCTGACCTATCGGTACTGCTGGGTCGTGGAGAACGCCGTCCCGTTGCTACGTAGGCTTCCTATGTTTTTTGTTAAAACATGTGGCCCAATCCCACCCCTCTAGTGGTGGGTTGTGCCCTTCCTTCACTGGGCTGGATCATTCAGGGTTCCTCTCAGACTGTGGCACTGGCTATGCAACCCACTAGAGTCAGAGCTTCAGCCCTCTGAGGTTTGTGGGGGAGGTTAGGAACCTGCCCAGCCATACCTGGCAGTCTCCCCCTTTCAGCTTTCTCTCTCTCTGGTCATGGGGTAGGAGCCGCCCAGCTGCTCCTGCTTACAGCTCCCCTCTCTCCGGGCAGTGGGGAGGGGGCGATAGCTCAGTCTGAAGACTCTTATTCAACTCCACACTTGTAATTCCCGGCGCTTGACTGGCAAAGATCCCCTGTTCTGTGTATTGCTGAGGCTTTGGGGGAAGCGCTGTATCTGGACCTGAGCGCCAGAGGTGGAGCCTCCAACTCACAGGTCAGATGCACTTTCTGGGTGAAGCACCACCCCTCCCTGCCTCGGTCTGCCCTGAGTGGGCTTTGCTCACCCTCGGACCAGACCCGTTGAAATGCACCTGGTACCTCGGTTGGAGCTAGGAGATCTCTGGGTTTCTGCGTCTCTTTCGCTGGGTGTTGTGCGCTGGAGTTGTGTCTAATCCATCATCTTGGATCCTCCCCTGTCTATAATGTTATTTTTTGAAATTACACATAGCTTATATGTGTGGTATAATATAAATTAGTTCCTTACAGATTTTGTGACTACAAAAGTCTGAATCTTTACATTAAAAGAAAAAATTTCTCCTTTATTTCTTTTTATTGGCTAATCCACCATTAATTTTTAAGATAAGGAGCATTAAATAAAAATGCCTAATTACAAAATTTCAAAAATCAGGATAGGAATGGGCACATGGATGGTAGGGAAGCAGACCCTCCTGGGGTCCAGAAGTCACATTAATCTTAGTTATCCTCCCAGTCAACAGCCCAGCTACCCAGGGAGACCAGGTTTCTTGGCAGCAGGGCATTGGCAAATGGTCCTTTACTTCCGATTGGGTTCTCTCGCTTCTGCCTTGCTTCTGACAGATGCTTCTACTGCCATCCCCTCCAGCCGTGCCAGTGAACAAAACAATCCACAATGAAATTACCGGATGCTATCCAAGCCAGAGGTGACGCTACCTTCAGGTTGCCACTGAGGGGAGAAAAATCAGTGAGGCTGATGGACTGTCCCAGGGTCCAAGGCTGCCAAGGTCAGCTGTGCAGCCAGCCAGTGTTCCACTTTAAGCACAGGAGTCCCCCCATCTGCAGGTTCAGTTACCCATGGTCAACCAAAAACATTAAGTGGAAATTCCCAGAAATACGCAATTCATAAGTTTTAAATTGCATGCCCTTCTGAGTAGCATGATGAAATCTCAGGCTGTCTTTCACCATCCTGCCCAGGATGGGAATTGCCCAGCATTTCCACCCTGTCTATGCCACCTGCCCTTTAGTCATTTAGTAGCTGTCTCAATTATCAAATTGACTGTCCATGTATCACAGTGGTTGTATTCAAGTGATCCTTATTTTACTTAATAATGGCCTTGAGCACAAGAGTGGTGATGCTGGCTTATTGTTATAGTTGTTCTATTTTGTTATTATTGTTGTTAATCTCTTATTTTGCCTAATTTATAAATTAATCTTCATCATAGATACGTATGTATAGGAAAAAAGAGGGTATCTATAGGGTTCGGTGCTATCTGCAATTTCAGGCATCCACTGAGAGTCTTGGGAAAGATCCCCTGTGAATTAGAAGGATGTACTGTAAGCCAAAAGCTCCCAAAGCAACTTCCCCTTCCCTTTTCAGGGTAACCATAGCTATTCCCTAAACGGGTGATTGAGGAAGAGGCAGGAACAGAGAATTTAAAAGAGAAGGTGCTCACACTGAGTAAAAGAGCAGATTTCAGGTGACTAAGAAATAGAAAGTCAATTCTACACACCTTGAGCATCCACAGAAGCCATACTGGCAGCCCTTAAATCAGTCCTGTACGGGCTGAGTGATGGCCTTGACTACCTGCCTCCATATCTTTCTACTCGCCTTGCTACCTGGGACCCTGGGCAGGGCACTTGTCTTCTCTAAGTTTTCTTTTCCTCATCTGTAAAATGAGGCATTGCTTAGTTGATTGAATAAATTAAAATATGCAAAGTCTTTGGCTCTGTGTCTGGCAGACACCTCTATTACCAAGGCACTCCCTTTCTGCTTATTTGTTTATTCATTTGTTTTTAGAGACAGATTCTCGCTCTGTCACCCAGGCTAGAATGCAGTAGCATAATTATAGCTTACTACAACCTAGATCTTCTGGGTTCAAGCAATCCTCCCAGCTCAGCCTCCTGAGTACCTAGAACTACAGGTCCATACTAGCATGCCCAGTTAATTTTGTGGGGTGCTTTTTTGTGAGACAGGGTGTTACTCTATTGCTTTGGCTGGAACGCAGTGGCGCAATCTTGGATCACCAGAGCCTCAACTTCCCCAGGCTCAGGTGATCTTCCCACCTCAGTTTCCTGAGTAGCTGAGACAACAGGTGTGTGGCGCACCACCACACCAGACTAATTTTTGTGCCAGCTGCGTTGCCCAGACTGGTCTCAACCTCCTGAGCTCAAGCAATCCACCCACCTCAGCTTCCCAAAGTGCTAGAGTTACAGGCGTGAGCCACTATGCCTGGCCTGATCTTTTTGTTTTTATTAGAAGTGAGATCTGCCTGGTCTTGAACTTCTGGCCTCAAGCAATCCTCTCACCTCAGCCTTCTCTTTCTAATCTTTAGTAAGCTTGCTCTCACCATGGAATAAAAAAGACAATCATTCTCCACCTCCCTTCCCACGCCGAACAAAAGCCTTGGTCTTCTTTACGAGAAACCACTTCCTTTGCTTACAGGATAAAGGCTGGTACCACATCTGTAGTTTTCTCTGTTTGGAGGAAACAGCCTTTGAGGTTACATCACTTCTGTTTTTCTACTTCAACCACAAGTTATTACCTCACCCCCACTGTGCTGCCTGCCTTCCATGCAGCAGACCATTCATGTGGGCAATTGACTTTTTTTTCTTAATTTGGGGCTAGAGGCAACTGGCTTTCTTTAAATAATAAAATCATGGCTCTGCTATTGCTCATTTGAGAGGAGGTCTGGACTTAGAGTGAGGAGAAGCTGTGTGTCTTGCCCATTCCAAGTTTCCCTGAGAATGAATCACCTCTGCTTGAAGGTAAATATGGGTGGTCAGTCCAATCCAGCACAAATGTGCAGCCTCTGCATGCTAGTGCCCATCTGGAGAGGGGAAACTACAGATCATGCCTTGCCCAAGGCATTTGGCAAAATACAGGCCAGCTCTCAGAGCAACAACAAAAACCAATGAGAAGAAACAGAAGCAAAAAAGATTGTGGCTTTAAGCTATGTGGTCTTTATTTGAAGAGGAGTCAAGGAAGCAGCTTTGAACCCAATATGAAGAGGACAGTGTAGGAGGCTGATGGAGCCACAAATCCAACCAACTTTTGTAGTCAGCTCACCAAGCTGCATCACATCAAAAAGAAATTACCCAGAAGGCCTTTAAATTCACAGTTCAAAAATTACATTCCTTTGATCAACTTTCCAGCTTAGCCTTTGGAGGGCCTTTCTCCTCTCAACCCTGTTGCTCAGGATGAGATGAAAACACAAATAAGAGATTCCAGTGAACTCTTTGGTTTCCCACAGGGCTGATCTACTTGGCCCATATGAGCTCCCAAATCTCTGAGTAAAGTTATCTGTCACTCAAATTCACAAGTGGAAAACTCAGATTCCAAAAACTCTGCTGATGAGACACAACAGCAGACGTATTAGCGGAGCAACATGAAGTGGAGGGATGTTTTCCTATTTCTTTTTCAGCGTAGAATCATTACCTCATGGTCTAAACCTCCTGGTTAGAACATGGGGAGTCATTTATTCCAAAATGTGCCCGTTTCATTTGTCCACGATGTGGATTGTAATGGGCTCTTTCCCAAAGGGAGCAACAGCAAGAACTGAAATGTAATTTATTTTTTATTGCTGAGTTGGGCCTTTTCAAATGATTTTTGCAGACATATCTTTAATAGATTTTCAGACATATTTTATTTATTGAAAAATTTCCATGCCCTTGCATAATTTCAATTATTCAACGGAAACCACAGTTTAGGGAATTGTTCCAGCCATTTATTCAGCCTTTGGAATAAGCCATATTTATTACTTAAATTGATTACTTTGTCCATTTGGAGATTAGCTCGGATGAATGGGGATTAAGAGAGAATGTGTTTGAGATCCCTTCCACCTGCAGTCACACAGGGGCCTTTTGCTTTTTAGAGTAGCTCGTGAGCAGCTTCGAATCTGGCCTTTCTTGTTGGTGCGGTCTTGGTGAAGGGGTTCAGAAGAGCAGGGAGTCTTTGAGGGAATGGTTTCATTGATGATGATGCCTTCAGCGACAAGCCACAGAGAGCCTGACTGCAGAGCATTCCCAGACAGGAGTTTATTTATTCAAAAAACAAGTCTGCAGCTAGGCAGTCACTGCCCTTTGTTCAGAGTTTCAATGATAACTTGGATGACGTGGTTCAACAATACCTGGACTATGAGTCTACATGTGTTTTGGCCAAAAATGGCTGCCGCAAGTCACAGCACCATGGCTATGACGAAGAGGAAAGGTGGAGGGGCCACTTCGGCATGGCCTGTCTCTTTTTATTAGGAAATCAAACTTTTCCAAAAGCCTCCAGCTGATGTCTGCTTACCTCCACTACCACCCTTGGTCCGAGGTGCCATCATATGACCCAGTGCCCAGAGTAGCTCCCACTTCTTCCCTTGCCCCCATTCAGTCTGTTCTCAACACAGCAACCACAGTGAGAACACTGAAGTAGAAGTGGGGCCATGCCACTCCTCCGCTCCAGACCCTCCAACGGCTTCCTAGCACACTCGAGTAAAGTCCAGCCTCCTCGGAGGGGCTTAGGAGGACTGCGTGATCTGGCCGCCCCATCTCTGCTCTGACTGCACCCCTACTACACATTCCAGCCCGGGCTCCCACTGCTTTATCACAGGCCAGGCTCCCTGACTGGGCTTTTGCACTTGCTGCTCCCTCTCTCTGGCATGATGTCCGCCCCTAATCTCCCAGTTTACTCCCTCACTTCCTTCAGCCCTTGCTCACTTTTCAGCTTTGCAGTGAGATCTTCTCTGACCATCCTATTCATCATTCCAACTTCCCTTCCCCCATCCCTTCCTGGCTTTATTTTACTGTATTTCATAGCATTATCTAACACATATGGAGTCATGTGTCACTTAACAGGGACACGTTCTAAGAAATGCGTTGTTAGCCAATTTGATCATTATGTGGACATCTTAGATTTTACTTAACACTAACCTAGATGGTATAGCCTACCACACACATACCTAGGCTACGTGGAGTGTGGGCTACAGACCCGTCCAGCATGTTGCTGCACTGAATACTATAGGCAATTGTAACACGATGGTAAGTGCTTCTGTATCTAAACATATCCTAACATAGAAAAAGTACAGTAAAAATAAGGGCTTCTAATCTTATGGGATCACCATCGTATATGCCATGTGTCATTGTCCTAAACATCTTCATGTGGAGCATGACTGTACCTGTTTCTCCTGTCTGTCTCCTCTGTGACCAAAATGGTGCCTGGCACGTATTGAATGTCCTCATACTCTCTGTTGAGCAATGCACAGAGGCATGAGAGAATGGATGGGGCAGAACTGACTTGCATGGCCTTTACAAGCAAGTGTTTGGTGCTCTGGCCTTTTCTTTAAGGAATCTCTACACTCTTTTGCGAGAGGCTCTGAGGAGAAAGGAGACTGGGAATGACTTTTGAGTTGTCAAGAGAGGAGCATCACACACTGGGGGCAGTTGGGGGGATAGGGGAGAGACAGCAGGAGGTGGGGAGGAAAGGGAGGGTGTGGAGGGATAACATGGGGAGAAATGCCAGATATAGTATGCACCTAAAATTCAATAAATAAATTAAAGATAAAAAAAAGAAATAGTTTGTGCCGTGTAAATCCACCCACCCTTCTCCATGAAGGCAATTTCCCAACCTGCAACTGCTTGCAAATGTTCACAGCAAAGCTGCTCAAATTAATTTTGCTTTTTCTCATTAAGTGAGGATCCAAAAGGTTAGTTAGAGCAGTAGGTGTAGGGAAAGGATTAAAAATAAATAAGTGAGTCAGAAACATTGATAGACTCTTCAAGTGTTATTTTATTCTTTAAATGTGGAAGACAGCCCTGTGAGATGGGTTTAGCAATCTACATGTCACAGAGAAGGAGCACAAGGTTCAGAGATGCTGAGTAACATGCCCACAGACTCTCAGCTGGTGTAGAAAGAGGGGGGTTTCAGCCTCCAGGTTCTGTGTTCTCAACACTGTGCTAGGTGTCTCCTGACAGATACATTGACGTCCTGACGTTTGTATCTGCAGCTGAAAACTTGTCTTCTAGAAATCTAGGGACTCTGGTATCTTCACTGTTGCCCTGGCCAAATATATGACCTTAGAAAACAAAAATATTTAAATCCTGGGCAAATTATAATTGTGATTTCAGAAAATCTAGGAGGTCCCACTTGCCCTCAGCTCAAAATACTCCTCACCTATGTTCAAGTTGCGGCCTGACACTCCTCCAGCCAAAGTTAAAGCTTTTATGGATTTAAGTGCTAACTGATTGTATCTAGGCTCACTCACAAATTACTCCTGAAGCTATTTTGATTTCTGGTTGTTTGTTTCTTTGCGATTTCACTGCTTGTTCACCTATCACAGGCTTTTGCATGTCATCCTAGAGTGTAAGCCGCTGAGAAAGCAACCATGTCCTGCACACCTGGCATAGCACTCTTCCCCACCTGTCAGTCTTAAATAAACATTTGTTGGCTGATTACTGTATAAGCTAGAAGAGACACATCTCTGGGACTGATGCGTTTGCAGCAGTGTGCTATGAGGAAAGCAGGGGCTTGGGAGGCACAATCACTTCAGTTTTCATCCTGATTCGGCCACTTATCGCTGCTTATTAGATCTTCCAAAGTGCCTTCATCTCCCTGAGCCCCAGTTTTCTTTCTTTTTAATTTTTTTAATTTTTTGTCTCCATAGTTTTTTGGGGAACAGGTGGCATTTGGTTACATAGATAAGTTCTTTGGTGGTGATTTGTGAGATTTTGGTGCACCCATCACCAAAGCAATGTACACTGAACGCAATTAGTAGTCTTTTATCTCTCACCCCCTTCCCACCCTTTCCTCCTGAGTCTCCAAAGTCCATTGTGTCATTCTTATGCCTGTGCATCCTCATAGCTTAGATCCCACTTATGACTGAGAACATACGATATTTGGTTTTTCATTCCTGGGTTATTTCACTTAGAATAAGAGTCTCCAATCCCATCCAGGTTGCTGCAAAGGCCATTAATTTTTTCCTTTTTCTGGCTGAATAGTATTCCATCACACACACACACACACACACACACACACATCTCAGAGTTTCTTTATCCATTCATAGATTGATGGGCATTTGGATTTGTTCCACATTTTTGCAATTGTGAATTGTGCTGCTATAAACATGTGTGAGCAAGTATCTTCTTGTATAAAGGCTTCTTTTCCTCCAGGTAGATACCAAGTAGTTGCATGGCTGGATCAAATGGTACTTCTACTTTTAGTTCCTTAAGGAATCTCCACACTCTTTTCCACAGTGGTTGTACCAGTTTACATTCCCATCAGCAGTGTAGAAGTATTCCCTTTTTACCACATCCACACCAGCATCTATTAATTTTTTGGTTTTTAAATATGGCCAATCTTGCTGGAGTAAGGTGGTGTCACACTGTGGTTTTCACATCTGTAAAATGGGATACCTGCCCACTGGTTTATTAAAAGGAATGAATTGCAAGACTGTACTTTCAGGGATTATTTCTATAGTTTGTTACTAGAGAAGTTTCTCTGAAATCCCAGAAACCACCAGGCAGAGATGCGGCATCCTCTCCTGAGGTGAAGCCAGCTCTTGGCGTTGCTTCACTGCAACTACCTTTCTCCATGATCATCCTTCTCTTCCTCGGGGAGAGGGAGAAGGAGTCAGAACCAGACTGAGTGCCCCTTAATTATGGCCACTGCTCTAGCTGACCGGGAGAGTCTATTGGACAGAGGCCCCAAGAGCAGCTCCTTCTTTTCCTGAAGGGCCAGAGGCTCTACTGAGGCCTCATGTCACAGAAACACTGGAGTTCTGGGAGCAAGAGAAAAACAGGCAGGAGGACGGGGTCACACCAAGCCTGCTCTGAAGGAAGACAGAAGATAGTCACTTTTCAGTGAACAGAAGCCACAAGGCTTAGCTCTATCCTGGGCTCCGAACACATTCAGAATAAATTCACTAGGCTAGAACAAGAAGCCAGAAACACTGCACCCCTGGGCACAAAAGTCTCTCAGCTAGCCACCGGTGAGAGGAAAGCTGAGCAATGCAGGATGAGAGAGCACCGGGGTTTCTGTCTGAGCCCATTTCTAAGCACCAAGCCTGCCTTCTCAACTATTTCCAGGAGTGGCTATCCACCTTCTTCCCACCACACCCATCTACTCCTCAGGACCCGTAGCAGAAGCTTCTCGAATCTCTTCTCTGCCCCTCCAGATGTGGCTCTCCCACCCTTCCCTGCAGTGCAGTAGATTACTTCTTTCCCTGACGCACCCCTCAGCTTCTACAGCAAAGGCAGTTGTCCCCCACTCCACTGCATAGACTTACACTTGGTTGACTACTGCAGTCGCCTCAGATGTGTGGCTACTGAATTTGAATTCAAATCCTGGCTAATCCAAATTCAGATGTTTTGTAAGGGCAAAATGCACACTGGATTCTGATAACTTAGTGTATTCATCCATTTTGCATTGCTATACTGGAATACTTGAGGCTGGGTTATTTACAAAGAAAGGAGATTTACTTGGCTCTGACTTCTGAAACCTGTACAAGAAGCATTGTGCCAGCATCTGCTTCTGGTGAAGCCTCAGGAAGCTTCCAAGGCACGGTGGAAAGTGAAGCGGGAACAGGTATGTCACATGGACAGACAAGGAGCAAGAGAGAGGAGGAGGTTCCAGGCTCTTTCCACAGTCAGATCTTGTGGGAACTAACAAAGCAAGAACTCACTCATTAGCATGAGAAGAGCACGAAGCCATGCACGAGAGAGCAGTCCCCATGACCCAAACACCTCCCACCAGGCCCCACCTCCAACACTGGGGGTCACATCTTGGTGTGAGATTTGGAGGGGATAAATATCCTCTATCACTTCGCATTTTTTAAATGCATAATATCTCATTAATACCTTTTTAGATTGATTACAAATTGAAATGATAATTTTGAATATAGTAGATTAAAATATGCTGTTAAAATTAATTTCACACAGGGTTTGTTGTTGTTTCACATTTTTAAACATGGCTACTAGAATATTCTAAATTATATTGGTGGCTAAAATCTATGGCTCACATAATGCTGCTGTACAATGCTGGTGTGAACTATCATGACACTGTTATACTATTATTATTTGTTTTATCTCTACCCTACTCACTAGACAGGGAACTCAAGGAGAGTAGGAAGAGTGCCTTCCAGTGCTACAAGAGATGTTTAATACATGACAAATATTTTATAAATACTTGTTGAGTGAATAAAGCTATGACCAAAAATACTAAAAATATTTAATGATTCTGAAACATTTAAAAAATCACTCAAAATCACGTGCTATATTGACTTGCCCACACTAGTCTCTTTGGCATAAACATAACATTCAACACATGTGCTCGGTATACGCTAGAGTTTGGTTTGTTTGACCTTTCCAAATCTCACTTGCAAATGTGATTCTCAGTGTTGAAGGTGGGATCTGGTGAGAGAAGTCTGGATTATGAAAGAAGATCCCTCCTAAATGGCTTGGTGCCATTCTCAAGGTAATAAATGAGTTCTTACCCTATTCATTCCTAAAAAAAGAGCCTGGCATCTCCTTCCCCACCTCTCTCTCTCTCTCTCTCTCTCTCTCTGTCTCTCTCTCTCTCTCTCTCTCTCAAACACACACACACACACACACACACACACACACCCATGTGATCTCTGCACACTGGCTCCCTTTCCCTTCCACCATGAGTGGAAGCAGCCTGAGGCCTCACCAGATGCAGGTGCTGGGGCCATGCTTCTTGTGTAGTCTACAGATCTGTGAGCCAAATAAAAGTATTTTCTTTATTAAACTACTCAGCCTCAAGTGTTTCCTCACAGCAACACAAACAGATAAAGACAGTATGCATGCTCATATATTTCCACAGATATGAAAGAAATGAATCTTACAACACTACAGTAGACCTCATGCACATGAACTCAAACGTGACTGCTGCTGTGGCTCAGAATTTGGCTGACAGTTGGCTGCCCCATTTACTTCCTTGTGGCCCTGTGGGTAGTCCTCGAACCAGTACTATGAGCACCACCAGGTTGCTTGTTAGAAATGCAGAGCTTCCAATTATTCTCCAGACCTATTGAATCAACTCAGAAGTTTCTCTATAACCAGGTCTTGGGTGGACTGTAAGCACTTAAAATGTGAGAAGCCTGAACTTTGTGTTTTTGTTTCTCAGCTCTAAGGAAGAGACTTACTGGAAACTTGGCTATCATTCCTTTTTATTCTCCATACATTTTTTGCTAAAAAATGTAGTGAGCATTCACTTTGCGTAGGATGCTGTGCACCAGACACATGGCTCTTGGTTGTATCACTTGTGTCACCCATTACTGATGAGCTCTCATTGTTTGTGGAGGCAGCTGCACGCCCTGGATGTTGGATGCCAGAGAGCTCTTCAGGAGGCTTCTAAAGAGGCCAGAAATGGTTTAAAAAAAAAATGGCCCCATGTCTGCAGAGAATCTATACACAGCACTTTTATGAGTCTTGCATTCTGAGGGTGTCCAGAGGAAAGAAAGCAGCCAACACTGCCTTTCTCCCAAGAGAGAAACTTTGCCAGAATCTGTTCATCTCCATGGAGACCCAAGAATCTGCAAAGCCTCCATCAATGTCCTAGGCCCCAGGTTCAAGTTCAAGCAAGCTTAATTCCCCTTTGTCTGGGTCTCTGGAGTAGCATGAATTTTGTTACTTTAGGGGAATGCAGATTTTTTTTAGTCACATATATATGTGTTCCTAGAGAGTAAAAGCAGCTCAAACTGGATCTGCAGCGGTCTTCAGACACTCTGTAGCTGGAGAATTGCAGCGAAGCTTCAAGGAAGTCTCACCTCAATAATCAGAAGATATAGTTACCAGAATTCTTTCCCTCCATTTCTATAATTACAACTACATTCACTTGGTCCGTTAAATGTATTGAACACCTGTGGTGTTTGCAATAAAGCATACAGAGATCATCCTATCCAAGCAAGAAAAACTGATAGATCAACAAGTAACAGCTTAAAATGCTGGCACAGCCAGGTGCGGTGACTCACCTTGTAATCCCAGCACTTTGGGAGGCCGAGGCAAGCAGATCACTTGAGCTCAGGAGTTCAAGACCAGTCTGGGCAACATGATGAAATCCCATCTCCACCAAAAAATATAAAAATTAGCAGGACATTATGGTGCATACCTGTAATCCCAGCTACTCAGGAGGCTGAGATGGGAGATTCACTTGAGCCTGAGAGATCAAGGCTACAGTGAACCAAGATGGCACCACTGCAACCCAGCCCGGCGATAGAGCAAGACCCCGTCTCACCAAACAAAAACAAAAACAAAACAAAGGAGAAAACACTGGCATGGCTCTCATTGCTTCACACCTGGTAAATATTCCGACAAACTCTCGACCCACTCGGCTCTGGGTTCTGGACAAGCCCTGCTCCATCTCGTCACCTGCCTGCTCTCTGCACTTCAGCCCTACTGGCTGTTTCTTCCCTAACATCCTTTATCTGGACATCACCTTTCCCCCTCGTCTTGCCTAGCTCAGCCTTCATCTCTCAGCTCTGGGATCACTTCCTCGGGGAACCTTCCAGATCTCCAGTGGCCTGTGTGAGCGAAGCCACTGCCCTGTGCTCTTGGAACCACTGTCTTTCTCCCTCCTTATGTTCTCTTCTGTTATTTCTGCAGGGATCCTGACTGACAGCCTGAATCTGAAAAGTGAGCAAGTGAGCAATAAGATTAAAGTTTGGGGCAGCTGAGTTTGGCAGCTGAGAGCAGAGTATGTCAAACAAAAGAAGAGACTGCAGGCTCAGAAAGGAAACTGAAATGATTATCTTTTAAATACCAGGTCTGGGGCTGTTTTTAAAAATATTATCTTATTTGTTTTTCAAGATATATCTGCAAGTAAGGCATTGTTATCCTCATTTTTTAGGTGAAGACATTGAGACTGAGAGGGGTTTAGTGACTTGCTCAAGGCCGCACAGCTGAATGTCTGGGCCTGCCTGGTTTCCTAAATCTGCCTCCCAGAGAGGCTGTTGGAAAAATTATTTATGGGAAATAATGGAAAGGAGAGAACTGACCTGGTAGATGTCCTAGAGGAGAATCAACAGAATGCATAGAAGATGGTATGTGGGGCTGGCGCCTAGGAAGAGGAACTCATCCAAGATCTCTGAAGTTCTCACCTGGACACTTCCTTCCAGAAGCTTCCCCAACACGTCTCCCACGTGTTTCCTTGGCACTCTGTGTTTCCCCCATCACAGCACTTTTCAAGGAGTTTTATGATTCCTGATCTGTTTGGCTGTCTTCTGCACCCACGCCTGTCTGTGGTGTTCCCTGTGGTAGATCCACAGGAAAGCAGCGAGCCTCTAGGTGCTCCGTGAAGTCTTGCTAAATGAATCTGAGGCAATGACGGTAAACACAGGACTGGGTGATGGACAGTGAAAATGCCTGTGGTGGATTTACAGAGAAGTGCTTGGAGCCAAACGTAGCATTAGCCAGCCAGAGCTAGTGGGGCAGCTCTCTGGGGTGCACCTGGAGCGTTCACCTCGGAGGACCTCTGTGACTTACTCTCACTAAAGAACAGGATTCTTCCAGGTGAGAATGAGGTGACAGGACAAGGCAGGGCTGTAGCATGCAGCCTCAGAGGAGACCTGGCTCAGCGCATCCAAGGCTAGGTAAAAATCAATAATTCCACAATTGCGAATCTCAGAGAATGCTCTCAGTGATTTATTGGTCACTACATTTGGCACTTGACAAACAATTTATGCCATAACTTGTAAAACTTTAACAACATGAAACACTGGTATCCCTTGAAAGTTTGCGAGGATGCTGTGCAGAGAGGGAGAATCCATGTGTTGGCTCTTAAAATGGCATCCACCTCAAACTTTCTCTGTTCCCCACATCTGGGGAAGACTCAGAGAGCCCTGCAGATCTGTGATCACCACTTTATCCCCTCTGGAAGCTGTAAAAAGTCCTCCTCACACTCTAGAGATATCTTAATATCTCCCCCACATCTCTCTGCCAGTTCTAATCAATGTGTCATCACCTCTTGAACAAACTGTGCACTCACCTCCTTCTAGTCAGCTTCCAAAATTTCTTCCATCCTCACCCCTGCCTCCATATTATTAGTAGATTAGTTCTTCTAAAAACTGGTCAGAACTAAGAGTAAAAAGCACAACTCCTTAAAAAAAGCATTCATCACCCTCCACTCTCCAGGCTGTGCTGTCACTCCCTCTCTGGACTGACCTTCCACTGTGCTTCCACATATTCACCAGCCACAGCCAAGCTAACTCCTAATGCCTCCTATTGCCTGTCCTCTGCCTTCCAGCCATGTTGGCACTCTCAGCCTAGGATGCTTTCTCCAGGTCTCCTGTCAAAATCCCTACTGGCCTTCTGGAATTTGTTCAAATGCTATCTTCTCTCTAAAGCTGATCCCAATTCCCTCAGTGAGAATTAGCTTCTCTCTGTATATGTTCCCACAGTACTTTCTTTTTCCCTGTCATAGAATTTTCCAGTAGATTGTCTGGTATTGGAGTTAACTCCATGAAGGTTTGCAAAGGCAGCCCCACTGCATGACAGTCTCATTTTGTATATCATAGTTAAGTTCTGTTGATAAATAGCAACCCACCCATAATCAACACATCAATGAGTTATTCTTATGTTCTTTGCAACCCAAGGGTTTCTGTATTTAATGACTCTAATTAAAACTCTTAGCATATCAAAGGAATTTCTTAGAAAAACAGCATTAGCTTTAGAAATTTCCACAGTTTGTTACTGTGTCAAGCTCAGTATGCACTAGTTTTGTTGGTGGTGGTTTTTTTTTTTTTTTTTTTTTACTGCTTGCAAATGTTCCAAGAAAAGCTTTGAAATCCTGAACCTTACCATCTAGTGAGAAGAAATAGCAAGGGTGATCATTTTGAAATCCTTCTTTATTTCCCTCTCTTCTCTCAGGTGAGAGAGAGAGACTCTATACAGTTTTTAGGGAGAACCAAGTCAAAGACTTATTGTTTCCTGTCTTCTGGGTAATTCTTATGAGCTTTCAAAAATATGACAGAATCTTCATATTTAGAAACCTTTTCTTAACCTAGTTTATCATTCTAGTAATGGCACCAGCAAAACTTCTTAGCAGGGATTGTCTAAACTCCCAACCCTCACTTCCTCACTGCTTGTTCTCTATTTATTAATTTATTTCTATTTACATTGCATTAGAAATATAGATCCATTGTGCAAAATTAGAAAATACAAATAAGCTAAGAGAAAACATGTGACAAAACTGTTAACACATGGCAAATGACACTTCCCAACTTCCCTTGCCGTTGGGGCAAACACTCGCATTCCATTGGTGAGTGAGACACACTATTTCTACCCACTAATAAAATACACGTGATAGTGATATGTCCTACTTTCTGGCATGGTCAATAAGATCTCCCATGAACACTCCTCTATACTCTTTCTTCTTCCTGAAAAATTCAACAGCAAAGAGTACAGCAACCTTGGAAACCATGGTTTTTTTTTTTTTTTTCATTTTTTTTTTTATTGCATTTTAGGTTTGGGGGTACATGTGGAGAACATGCAAGATTGTTGCATAGGTACACACATGGCAGTGTGATTTGCTGCCTTCCTCCCCATCACCTATATCTGGCATTTCTCCCCATGCTATCTCTCCCCAACTCCCCAACCCCCGCTATCCCTCCCCTATTTTCCCCCCAGCAGACCCCAGTGTGTGATGCTCCCCTCCCTGTGTCCGTGTGTTCTCATTGTTCAACACCCACCTATGAGTGAGAACATGTGGTGTTTGATTTTCTGTTCTTGTGTCAGTTTGCAGAGAATTATGTTTTCCATGTTCATCCATGTCCCTACAAAGGACGTGAACTCGTCGTTTTTGATGGCTGCATAGTAATCCATGGTGTATATGTGCCATACTTTCCCTGT